>PVIH01017674.1:0-19621 GCA_004025045.1 Sigmodon hispidus
AAATAATTGATAGAATCCCCTCTTTGTATTTTTTCAGGGGCAATGTGAAGTCCCCAATCAGGCAACACTTTCTTTAATTCCTCAAACAGTCTTTCTAAAGTGTTTACGTCTGGGTCTGCTAACAATATATCATCCATATAATGGTAAATGATAGATTGTGGAAATTGTTTGCGTATCACTTCCAATGGCTGTCGGACAATTAGTATGTTATATATAGCAGTTTCTTATAATCAAGTGTATGACCCAGTCATGTAGTCTGTATAGTCTACCATGATTGCCTGTTTTTGTATAAGTCAGACTTGTCAAGCTCGTGTTTGATGTTTATGCTTTATTTGTGTTTTCTGGTTACAGCATAAGCTCCTTCTGAACGAGGGTCTTCAATCTGTTTACTTGTGAAATCTGAATGTGTTTGATGGTATCTTCCAAGCAGTAGGGACTCAGTAAATGTCCATTAAACAAATAAAATTGCCCCCGGGGAAGTCTAAAGATTGAAGCACTACTTTATAATATATAATATGCATCAATATGCTAATATGTGTACAACTCTTAGAACTCTGCATGGCTTATCGTAAGCTTCAAAACTTTGTTGGCTATTAACTGTGCATGGTGGCCCTCCCCTTTAACCCCAGCCACTTAGGAAGATGAGGCAAGAGAATTGCAAGTTAAAGGCCAGCCTGGACAACATAGCTATACTGTGTTTCGGAAGAAAAAAAAAAAAAAAATTTAAATTGGTATAGTTAAGGATAGAGTACTTGCCTAACTTAAAGGAGGCCCTGTGTTCAATCTCTAATGCTCTCTGTCCTGCTCTCCTCCAAAGAAAGAGCTTTTAAAAACTTTTTATGCAGACAGGGTAATAGAAATAATGTTCCCTGTACATTTTCCCTTAGGTGCTTATACTGAAGTTTGGAGTCTGGTATCTTTTCTTATTTTGACCTTGACTTTTTTTTTTTTTTTTTTTTTTTTTTTTTTTTTTTTTTTTTTTTTTTTTTTTTTTTTTTTTTTTTTTTTTTTTTTTTTTTTTTTTTTTTTTTTTTTTTTTTTTTTTTTTTTTTTTTTTTTTTTTTTTTTTTTTTTTTTTTTTTTTTTTTTTTTTTTTTTTTTTTTTTTTTTTTTTTTTTTGGTCAGTTATGAATTTGGCAAATTCTTACATGTTTTATTTATTTTTTGTCTTTCAGAATCCTGGTTTTGACTTCAGTGGAGCAGAAATCTCAGGAAACTACACAAAGGGTGGACCAGATTTCTCAAACCTTGAGAAATGACTGCTATCCTTAGTTTTGCTCCATCTTGTGGATCCCAGCAGGTGCTGGTAACTTAATGCAGCAGATGATATGAAGGATGAAAAGCATGATGTCTACAGTTAACATATTGCAAAATGTATTTCAGTATGGTTCTGAAGGATTATGTTCAGATATGGTTTACATAGGTAGTACAGCAGCTGTCCTATGGGTAGATGGTAACTTTTATTGCTCTGCATTAAGTTTTATATGCTACATTTTACTAATTTTATATTTAATTGTATTTTTACTACAAAAGCATTGGAATATAAATCATATGAAATGAAAAAGTGCCTTTAGGGAGTCTTTTTTTTTTTTTTGATGTGATGCAGGAATAATGTGCAGTAAACTTCTGAGTAAGAATTATGCACTCCTTTGTCTAAATATGCTAATTCATACAAAGAAAGTACAGTGCTGGAAAAGGCTTAAGAAAGGAAAAAAGTAGACAGAAGAGCTTTGAATAATTTAAGTTAGTGAAAAACTTCAACTGGTGTGATGCTGCCTCAATGATTATGACAATAAATTGAAAAATGGTGAAACCCTAACATTGGAAGGGTTAATAACCTGTTAGTGTCAGAAAGGCAATTTAAGTCTCTCAGTGTAAGCCAGTGGCTTCATTTAAGTTTAATGATTCAGACAGAGAGCGGGTTGTCTAAAAGAAATTGCTTACATTCTTTTTAAATCTTTTAATTCTTTAAAAAATAATCTGAAATGTATAGAAAGCTTACAAGTGAAGTATTAACAGTTTAAAAATCTTGTACTATTTTTTAATAAGTTGACATGATGTTGTCACCTCCCCCTTTTACTGTTTTGTTGTTGCTGCTGGTGGTGATTTGTTTTGTTTTGCTTCCAAAAAGTGTGTTCTCTTCACAATGCAGTCATTAAAGACCATTCATTTACGTTGAACTGATCCACCAGTGTCTTTAAGTAAGAAAGCCCTGCAGTTAGGATGTACGACTTCAGCATAGGTCTGGAGTTCACTTCAGTCTGCGACAAGTTTCCATTTTTTTCTTTGGCTTTTCTGCTCTGACCTTTTTCTGTGATAGAATAGAATCTTGCTAGGTAGCCTAGCCTCCAACTCAAAGTGATCCTTTGACCTCAGTGCCTGGGTATACACCTGTTCCTGGCTTAATTTCTATACTTGAAAAGTATGGGAATTTTGTCTTGAATTCTTCAGGATGAAATTCATTGTCTGGAATATTCCTGAATGCTGTCTCCTGTTATAATTAAGTTTGCCCTATTGCTGATGGTAATTCAGTGAATAAGCTAGTATCTTCCAGATTTCCTCACTATAATACAATGTCAAGAGCCAAAGCCTAGCTTAGCCATTTTTCAGTTTATAAGTTAGCTTCTACAGTTAGCCATTTACCAGCAGTTACACCCTAAGTAGCCAGCCAGAAGACTACACCCCTTATTGTTTTAAGCTAGGCCATGAATCCTGGTGGCTTCCTTTGATACTCTGAGACTAGCAGGTGACATTCTCCAGGCATTGAACTGAGAACAGATAGATTTCTATATCAATTCTACCCTGTCTGTTACCTTGTCTGGGGGCTTGATCAGAAGTCTTTTGTCTTGCCTTTCCATTTTTTCGTGTTCTTGTCCCCCATTTGTGTCACCCCCAGTTTCAGGTCCACGTTGAAAACCCTGCTGACCGGGGCAATACAAATTTTTAGGTGTTTTTTTGGAGAGTAGTTTTAAAACACCTCTTGTGTTCTAATTAAACTTGAAATTTATTTACTATTTTATGTAGTGGGTAAAAAGTATTCTCATTACTTTCATGCTTAAAAAATTGTATAATTTGGCTAGTATAATGCAGTCTAGCTGACTTTTATGTCCCTTGAACGTGTTTCCATTATTATTTGAGCAATTTCTTACCCACCAGACTTTGATTCTCCCTGCCCCAGTCTAAGAACTGAAGAATCCAGTTCCCTTTAGTGGATAAATGCTTATAAAAACAAGATGTGCATGCTGGAGTAGGAGCACTCTTGATATCTGTTTACCAGTGCACACATTAAACTTACATGTGTATTGGAAACTATGAGTTCACAGTATCCCATGGCATTCAGTAGCTCAGTTCCCATTACTGTTAAAGTATTTGACAACCTGCTAGAGGCCATTGCCACAGGAGCGCCTCCATGTGTGAGGCTATGCTGAGCAGGGAGGGGTGTCTTCAGTGACCTAGGCCCAGCACTGAACCTCAGTGTCTGGCCTACTCTAGGGTGCTTGCCTTTTGCTTATGTTCCTTAATACCTTTAGGAACGAATTCTTCTTTAATTGGTCCTTTTTGATATAGTAATTTTAAATAATACTTTGAATAAACTTACAGTTAAAATTATCATTGTCTAATGTATAATCTGGTGAATTTTAGCATATGTATAGATTTGAAAACTTTCTATTTACCCTAAAATAGTATGGTCACCTGAGTAGTACTGAAATTTTTCCTTTATAGTCAAGCTATTAGCTCTCAACTCTAGAAACCAGTCTCTGCTTATAGCTCCTCTGTTAATTTCATTTCTTTTAGAATAAATAATATATAAATGCAACCTTTTTTAAAGTTTTTGCTGAGACAATTTACATACTATAGGCTTACCCTTTACTAAGCATAAAATTGAGCATGTCCAGAGTACACAGCCATCAGCTTAGTGAATTCTTAAAATGAAAGTGTATGTTTAGGTATTTCTCTGTTTTGGTTCTGCTGAATAATACTGCTATAAATGTTTGTGCTACTGGTTGTTATGTGCTTAAGGTGTTTTCTTTCCTGGCCCCTTTTATTTTTATTTGACTTGAGCTAGAGGGATCCTTAATTGAGAAAAGGCCTTCTGAAGATCTGGCTATAGGCAAGCTTTTCGGGCTTTTTCTTAATTAGTGATTGATGGGGGAAGGTCCAGTCCATTGTGGATGGTACCACCCCTGGGGTCATGGTCCTGGATCTATAAGAAAGCAGGCTGAGCAAGCCATGAGGAGCAAGCCAGTAAGCAACACTGTCCATGGCCTCTGTATCAGCTTCCTCCTCCAGATTTCCTGCCTTGGCATTTCTCTGTGGTATAACTGTGGTTCAGGTTATATAAATCAAATAAACTTTCTCTCCAGGTTGCTTTTGGTCATGGTATTTTGATAGCAATATTAACCCTAAGATACTTACATAGTACATTTATGTTATATGCTTAGTTAAGGTAAGGAAACATCATGACCATGGCAATTCTAATAAAGGAAAACATTTAATTGGGTGGCTTACAGTTCAGAGTTTCAATCCATTATCATCATGGTGGGACATGCTGGCATGCAGGCACACATGGTGCTGGAGAAGGAGTTGAAACTCCTACATCTTACCTATGGGCAACAGGAAATAGTCTGAGACAGCAGGTGTGGCTTGAACAATTATGAAACCTCAAAACCCATCTCTATAGTTACACACTTCCTCCAGTAAGATTGTACCTACTCCAACAAGGCCACACTTCCTAATATTTCTATTCCCTTGGGGACCATTTTCTTTTAACTACCACATGTGCCTTAATTTAATCATTTGAAGAACTGCTAGGCTGTTTTCCAAAGCAGCTACACATTTACCTGTAATATTTAGTAGGGTGTCAGTTTCTCTATATTGTTGCTTACATTTGTTCTTAGCTTTTTGAGACTAGTCATTCTAGTGATAGTAACTGGTATCTTTGTGGCTATGTATACATATATATGTAGATATTTTTGTTGTACATTTGAGTGTGTTGGGGTGGGGAGCCCTGGAGCATGCACATTACACAGAAGGAAAGAAGGTTAGTTTTCTCTTCTCATCATGTAGGTCTCAGGATTCAAACTCAGGTCACCAGTCTTGGTGCTTTTACCCATTGAATCATCTTACAGCTGTTGTGCCAGCATTTTGAAACCCCCAACAAAACCATGGAACTAGAGCCAGTTTCCCAGTGCAAAAACAAAGGTTTCTTTATTTGAGCCCAGATAAGGGCCTTTTTTGTCGAACTCTTCAAACGAGTAAAGGAAGATGCCCTGGGCTCTGATTATAACAGGCTTATATAGGGAAAAACAACAAACAGGGAGCTGTATGTCTTGGAGTTCTAGAATTGGGTAAGGGGACATAGAGTGAGGTAATCTTTTGAAATGATTAGTCAGGCACTAAATTGCTAACAGTTAATAAAACGTTGACAGGATTTATGGCAAGATATGGGATGTCTACAGAAACATCTGACTCTTATTAAATTTTACTACCATGCCTTCTGTTTGACTGTCCAGGATATTTTGCTTTGAATTTTGCTGTCACAGCATATTTTGGGACCTTCAGTTCAGTTCCTGGTCACCATGGAGGCCTGAACCATGGTGTGGGTTCTGCTCTCTCTCTCAATAGCCTCTTTGTATTTTGGGCTTACATTTCTGTGCAGGCCAGTTACAGCTAACGTGCTTGTGTTCATTGAGAATTTATGTGTTATTCTTAAAGATAAATGTTTACACCCTGGGTAGTGATGCCATATTACTTTAATCCCGTGTCTCGAGGCAGAGGCAGACTGATCTCTGAGTTTGAGGCCAGTCTGGTTTACAGAGCAAGTTCCAAAAAGAAATGTTGATTCAAATATTTTGCCCATTTGAAATTAGGGTTGTCTTATTGTTAAGCAGTAAATAATCTGGGTACAGGTTACCAACTATATGATTTAAATAATTTCTGTGGTTTTATTTGTTTTTTGAGGCAGTGTTGATGTGTACTGGACTGTGAATCTGAATGTCTCAAACTTCAGTACTGCAGAGCAGAGATTGCAGGCATGCCTCCCCTCCATCCATTATTTTATTTTTTCATTTCCTGGTAGTGTCTTTGTTTTTTGTTTTTGTTTTTCATTTTGGCTACGTCAAATTTATCATATTGTCAGTAAACTATGCTTTTGGTGTCTTGTGTTCCTATAAGAACTCTTATGGGGACTTCTAGTCATAAGAATTTTTCCTTTATTTTTGTCTTAATGTAATGAATGAAATGTAATGTAATGAAAATGTAATGTAATGAAAAGCCAAGTTAAGGTTTTATTAAATAAAGGTCTTTTAATAAAGACTATGCACAAAGATTAAGAGAAAGAAGTACTCAGAAAGAAAGATATTCAAAGCATGGATATAGGCTTCTCAAGGAAGAATCTTGGATTATTGAAAACCCTAAAAAGAAGTATGTATAGAGAAACAATGAGACTGTTGAGTGTGGATTAGGGGCAGTCTCTGATTTTATGTTTTGCATTTAACTGTTAACCTATTTTTAGCATATTTCATGTAAGCTGGAAAGTTTAGGTGGAAATTCATTTTTTTTTTAGATGAAGACATACCCATTGGTTTTAGAATAACTTGTTGAAAACATTGTCTACTGAACCATCTTTGTACTTACATCAAAAAATCAGTTGTAGCAGGGCCTGATGGTTTATCCCTGTAATCCCAGCATAGGTGGACAGAGGCAGAAGGATCACCGCAAGTTTGAAGCCAGGCTATTATACATATGTAAGTATGCTTGCTTAGGCTACAGAGTGAGACTGTCTCAAAACAAAAATCAGATCTATGTTTATGTGAGTCTAATTTTGTACCCTTTTCCATTGAACTGTGTGTTTATCCATCTCTTTACCAATAGCACACTACCTTGATTATCAAAGCCTTATAGTGTAAGACTCAGTATTGAGTAGCCTGATCCCTTCAGCCTTATTCTTTTTCAAAACTGCATTGACTTTCTAGTTCCTGTATTTTTCTGGAAAGTTCAGATCCATATCAGTCTCTATCTACGAGAGGTCTCACTGAGATCATAGTGTGTATCAGTCAGGATTCTCTAGAGTAACAGAACTTAGAGAATGAGTGTCTCTATATAGAAAGGGGATTTATTATAATGGCTTACAGGCTGTGTGGTCCAGCTAATCCAGGAAAGGCTGCCTATGAATGGAAAGTCTTAAGAATCTAGTAGTTGTTCAGTCCACAAGGCTGGATGGCTTTAGTATACTATGGAATCCCGAAGAAGTAGGCTTTCATCCCAGTAAAGGGATGTATGTGCTAGCAAGAGGAAGAACAAACAGCCAAGAGGAGAGAGAGCTTCCTTTTTCCATGTCACTTATTAAGGCTGCCAACAGAAAGTGTGGGCCAGATTAGAGTTGGATCTTCCCATCTCAAAGATCAAGATTAGAAATGTGTCTTCCCACATTTCTGTGATGTATTTAAGAAAAAATCTCGCACAGATGTGCCTGGTCCTTTAGGTTTTAGTTAATTTCCAGGTATGGTGAAATTGACACCCAATAATAGCCATTACAGGATGAAATTCATGTCTTCCAATACATTATTAGTATCTTTATGTTGAGTCACTCTTTGCTTCCAGTTATTAGCATTTTATATAGTTCAATTTAAAGATTCTTTGTGTCTTTTTTTTTTTTTTTTTTAAACTTTATTTATTTATTTATTTGCCTTGGTGTTTGCCTGGAACTGGAACTACAGACAGTTGTTAGCTGCCATGTGGGTGCTGGGAATCGAACCCGGGTCCTCTGGAAGAGCAGACGGTGCTCTTAACCACTGAGCCATCTCTCCAGCCCCTCTTTGTGTCTTTATAACCTAGTGTTCAATTTTAGGTGGAGCAATTTAAAGTGACATTGCTTTTATTCCTTAGTACTCCATGTATAACAGATATGTTTGATATTTGTTGACTCTATTTTATGGCCATGTTAATTTAATTTGTGGGTTTTGGTTTTGTTTTTTTCTTTTTCTTTTTCCTTTATGATTCCTCGAGTTTTCCATATAAACCAGTTTCATTTTACCCTCTTTTTTTTTTAGAGAAGGGAGCCTGTTTACTATGGAGAATCTCAAGTAGCCCATGCTGATCATGAACTCACGATGTAGATGAGATGTCCTTGAGTTCCTGATTCTCCTCCCTTCACTCAAGTGCTGAGGTTATATCTATTAACAGCTTCATCTTTCCTGATTATACAGGCTAGACAACAGAGACATCAGCCAGCCAGCCCTGTGTTAGCTGTGTTTTAGAATTATGAACTCACTATTATGTAGAATGCTATCTGCAAGTTCCCACACTTCCTTTTTTATCAGTCTAAATTTCCCAACTATTAGTGTGTAGCTAGCTAAACTTCAAGAAAGGTTGTTGAAGCCCAGTGTGGTGGCACACATTTTGGATCCCTGCACTTGGGATACAGAGGCAGGCAGATCTCTGAGTTCAAGGCCAGCTTAGTCTACACAAAAGATTTGCAACACTAGGGGGGCTACACAGAAAAACCCTGTCCAGAAAAACAAAAGACAAACAAAGTGTGCTGGGTATTTCCAAATGTTTCCATATCAGTTGGTTATTTTCTTGTCTAGACTATTAATATGGTGAATTGTACTAACTTCAAATTTTGAATAGCTTGTCATAATCCCTCACACAAACTCTGTCACAAATAACCCCCATCTTATAGATTTACATTTGTTTCAGATTGTGTTTATTTATGATACTGATGATTGATATGCTAATTCTGATCTTATAAAAACTGAACCATGTAACAGTTCTGTCTAAAAGAGAGCTCTTATTAAAGTCTTGTGAAACTTTTAAAATCTTAGTGTGTTTTCTTTTTTTTTTAAAACTTTATTTATTATTTATTTATTTGCTTTGGTGTTTGCCTGGAACTGGAACTACAGACAGTTGTTAGCTGCCATGTGGGTGCTGGGAATCAAACCCGGGTCCTCTGGAAGAGCAGACGGTGCTCTTAACCGCTGAGCCATCTCTCCAGCCCCCCTTAGTGTGTTTTCTATTATAGTTTTTAAAATACCAGAAATTATCCAAATTATGTAATTCATTTTAGTTAAATTTTTGCAGTTTTTTTAAAAAACAGTTATCTCTATTTTATGTTTATGTGTACCTCATGCTGTGTGTCTGTGTGTCTGTGTGTCTGTGTGTGTAGTGCTCACAGAGGCCCTAATCGGGCATTGGATCCCCTGAAAGTAGAGTTGTAGACAGTTGTCAGCTGTCAGCTGCCATGTGGGTGCTGGAAACCAAGCCCAAGTCTCCTGCAAGAACAGCTAGTTCTCTTAACCACTCACTGGGCCTTGTCTTCAAAAGAACTGACTGTAGCTAGAGTTTCTTTGGACTGCTGTGGTGATGTTACATATTTAATAAAACCTGGAATATCAAAAGACCAACTCACAGTCAAACTAGACAGAGGTAGTGCATTCCATTAGTCAGATCACTTGGGAGATCCTTCTGGAGATCAGTGACACACACCTTTAATCCCAGTGGTGATTTACACCTTTAATCCCATAACTCCAGAGACAGAGAGCTTTCTATGTTTCTGTGAATTCAAGGCTGACTATTAAACAGAGTAGCTCACACTTTTAATCTTAACCTGGATGGGATACAGCTGAGTGAAGAAGTTGGAAGATTTCTGGGTGAGATTTGACTGTGGTGTTTCTCTTTGATATTTCAGCCTTTCCCCATATCTGGCTCTGAGTTTCTTTTAATACAACTAGAATTTGTGCTACAGACCTCCATCTCCCAAATAATGACACAGACTTCTTGTTAAGTATGAAAGCTTGGCCTTAGGCTTATTCCTTAAACAAGCCTAAAACTAGCTCTTAAAACTTAAATTAACCCTTTTATATAAATCTACATTGTGCCACATGACTTGTTACCTCTTCATACCATATGTTCCGCTTCCTCTTCATCAAGATGTCAAATCTCTCAAATTGCAAATTCTTACCCTGAGATCCTCACTCTTCCTGGAAGTCCCACCTATCTTCCTACCTAGCTATTGGCTGTTCAGCTCTTTATTAAACCAATCAGAAGGTGCCTTAGACAGGTGAGGTAAAACACAGATCTTCACACAGTGAGGTATTAGATATTCTGCAGTAGTTTATGTATTTAGCTCTGTAGGTAGAATTATTCATTGCACCTTCCTTATTTTGAATTGCATTCAGAGATATTTCACAGCACTTGTAGATACCAGAGAACAACTTGTGAAATCCTGTTCTCTATTCCACTCATGTGGATTCTGAGGATCAAATTCAGGTTATCATGCTTGTCAGCAAGCACTTTATTCTCTGAGCCATCTCACCAGCCTTTGATACTTTTTAATGTCTTCTAGAGTCGATAGTAGTATCTCTTTTTCTAATACTACAGTTAATCTAGAGCATCAGCTATTGCTGTTTTTGTTTTCTTCTTTACAATTAAAAAATATTTTATTCATTTTACATACCAACCACAGTTCCCTTCCTTATCCCTCTTCCAGCTCCCCTCTCCAGCTTCCCCCTCGACCCACCCCCACATCCCATAAGGGTAAGACCTCCCATGGGCAGTTAGGAAAACCTGGTACATTAAGTTGAGGCAGGACCAAGCTCTTTCCCCCTGCATCAAGGCTGAGCAAGGCATTTCACCATAAGTAATGGGCTCCAAAATGCCAGCTCATGAGCCAGGGACAGATCCTGGTCCCACTGCTAGGGCCCCCTCATACAAACCAAGCTACACCAGTATCTCTCACATGTAGAGGGTCTACTTTGTTCCCATCCAGGCTCCCCAGCTGTCTGTCTAGAGTTTGTGAGTTCCCACAGCTATTGCCCTTTTCAAAGAACCAGTTTTTGGTTTTGATTTTTCTCTTGTTAGTTTGTTGTGAATTTTATCACCCTATCTTTTTCATAACCAGCCTCTTTCTGCTTGCTTGGTTTCACTTAGCCTCTCACCGCAGTTTCTTAAAGTAGAAGCTCTATTGGCTCTTAAGACCACCATAGCCAGAAATGCAGTGACTATAATTTGCTTTTCAAGTACTAATTTAGTGCATTCCATACATGGTGCTACTTCCTTTTCACTCAGTTTAAAATACTTTCTATTTTGAGGCTTATCCTTAGAAGCACAAATTGAAGTCTGCAGTTTCATTTGTAAGTTCTTAGAATTTTGCCTGTTACTTGCTTCTACTTTCTTCTGCAAACATACTTTGTATGTTTTCAGTTTTTTTGTCTTTAGGGCTCAAGATCTAGTTTGTCTTGATGGATGTTCCTTACTTTCCTGAGAAGGGTTCACGTACTGTTTTAGAGATGTAGTGCTTAGTCAGTTATTCATTTAATGCCATTTAGTTTTATATCCCCACTAATTTTCTAGTAATTCCATGGATTTCCAAGAGTAATGTCTAGTTTCCCAACTGTAGTTGAAGATTTCTTCTTTTACTGTGCATTTGTTTCGTGTATTTTTAGTGGTAATATATTTAGTGATTTTGGTTATGAATTTTTCTCCTTTATCAGTTTTGATTGTTCCCAATTTATTTATTGAACTAGTGTAAAAATAATATCTGGTTTGGGAGTAAGAAAATTATAAGATTCACAGTAAACTATGTAAGACATGACATATTTTTGTTAGTTTTGTAATGGCACATTTGATTTAAAACTACTTTGTTATTGTAAAGAATAGAAAATCATATTCTATCACGATAGTGCATAGGATACAGTTTGCATTGTGGGAATTATACAGCTTTACATGAATTAATTCTCCACCTTGGGACAGAATATACAGAATCTTAAGAGCAAAAAGCTCTGGAATCAGAAAAATTGAATGTTGCTCCCCCTAGTACCATGTGTGTACAAAGGACAAATCACAGTTCTCTTCCTGTGTTTCTGATGCTTTTGTTAACTGATATCTTCATTCACTGTAGGACTTACATGAGGTCAGTTTTAGTTATACCAAAGACTCATTGACAGCAATAGATGGTAGATCAAAAATAGCAATTATGTATACATATATGTATATATATAGATATATATGATCTTATATTTGGGAATACATAAAGTTCAAGTACTTGGAAAGGGGAGCTAATGGTGTCTAATATGAGTCAAGTTCTATAGTTTCAGTGTGATTTACTCACAATACCCACTTTATGACTCTTTCAATGCTCTAAGAACTGGTCCGTTAACATCATCTAGGAAAAGGAAAGGGTCCATGAGGCCCCACCTATCCTTGAGGGACTGTTGACAGTGTTGACTAGGGAGAGGGTTGGCTTAGGAGATTTCTATTGCTGTGATAAAGCACCAGACAAAACAAATTTTGGAAGAAAAGGTTTATTTTGCTTATGCTTCCACATCACAGTCCATCATATAAGGGAGTCAGGCAGGAACTCACACATGCTCTTGTGAACTCACACACACAGGAAGTAGGAAGGGTTTTCCAGGAAGAGGGAATGTGAAGAAGGTAATGAGGAGAGGTGGTGAAAATGACTGAGATCTATTATATACATGTAAGAAACTGTGAAAGAAAAAAATTTCAAACATCAAGTTAAAAATTTCAATTTCTCTTCAATCATAATTACCATTAATCCACGCTTAACATAATAGCATCAGTAGCAGCCACCCTGCTTGGATATTATTTAATTAGGTAAGAGGGCTTGTACAAAACCTTGGGTGAAATCTAAGGGTATATTTTTATGATGACTAATATCCATAGCTGTGGTATATAGATGAAAAACCTAATTAACATAATATATATAGTGTATATATATATATATATAATATGAATTCTAGTTGTTACTTAATGAACATTCAGAGCTGAAATATCAGAGAGATGAAACAGACCACAGTCAAATCTCACCCAGCCAACTTTTCAGGTTAAAAGCTGTCTTCCTGATTCCTCAGCATGGCTCCTCGATTCTGTAGAGTATCACCCTTTGCCTATGTCTCCTTAAATATCTTCTTCACCAGTTGTTTCACTTCCAGGTTCAGCTCTGCATCATATTCCTAGAGTTAGGATTTAAGGTGTGAGCTACTACCGTTTGGTAGTTAGGCCTTGAACTCACAGAAACACAGACTTGTCTGTGGAGTTATGGGATTAACAGTGTAGGTTACCACTTGGTCTTTTTCATGCTACTGGGATTTAAGGTGTGAGTTACCACTCTGACCCTTCTGGCTTGACTGTGGGTGGATCTGTTCTCTTGATATTCCAGAATAATTTTATTAAATATAAAATATATCACCACATATATAAATACAGCTTTAGTATACATGTAAGGAACATGCTCATCCTGTGGGTTTTTTTTTTAAATTGGAAAGTAATTAACCAAGCATAGTAGTACAAGCCTTTATGCCTTTAATTCCAGCACTCAGGAAGAAGAGGAAGGTGGATCTCTGTGAGTTCAAGGCTAGCCTGTCTAGAGAATATGTTTCAGGACTGCCAAAGCTGTTACACACACACACACACACACACACACACACACACACACACACACACACACATCCTGTGTGAAAAAAAGAAAAAGAAAAAAAGAAAGGAAAGAAAAAGAGGAGAAACTAGGTGAGAGTGGATATATATTTTTTGAGATATGGTCTCACCATGTAGCCTTGGCTGGCATTGAACTCTTGGAGATCCACCAATGTCAGCCTTTACAGTACTGGAGTTAAAGGCATGTGCCATTATACTCAGCTTGGTAGCTGCATTATTAAGAGATTTTCTTTCTGTTCCTGTACATCTTTAGTAAAATTAACAAACAATATAAAAGAAGCTCATTTTATAATATTGCTAAAATAGTTACAGAAGTAACAAAAACACCCAGGGAAGGATTACATTTCAATAACTTTATTGAAAGGTGTATTCCTTAGTTCAAAAAATAATGGCAGTTGGTTAGTTTACTTCTGTCCACTCAAAATCAACATTGTTTTAAATGGAAGCATATCAGCCTTTAGGAAAAACTCAAATTATTCATGAAACATGGTTTACAAAGGTTAAGGATATAATACTCTGGTTCTTTGGTTTATTTTTCAATGGTCATTATCCATTACATGTCAAAATGAGTCCACTCTGTGTAGACTCAGGCTGCACAGTGCACCGAGGAGCAGCCTACAATTTAACAGTGTAGATCAAACATTCAAGGCCATCATTGAGAATCTGAACACAACCTTGATGGTCTTATGGAATGCCTCCTTCCTTCCCTTAAGACACAGGAGAAGTTTTGTAAATTATTCTCTTTATTTTAAAGCAAAATACATTTATAAAAACTGCCTGTGGAAAAAAATTAACAAAAAACTTTCTGCAGTTCTTTATCAAGCCTGAGCTATGTTCAATGCAATAAATAAATTTTTTGAGTGATAATTAATCAATTATTACAGTAGAAACAAGTTTTCTCAAGTGAAAGTAGACTGAAGTAGCAATTCTGTAAAATTATTCTTTTATTATGGAAACAAACTACCTATTCTCTAAAAGAAATATTAAAGGTAACAATAAATTTTCAAAACTTGTGAAATCTGCTTTATATAAAACACCCACAAGTTTAAATGTAATTCTCATATGACAATAAAAATCCCACCTTTTAATTAGCTATTACTTGGTTATGGGTGCCAAGAACCATTTACTGCTTAAATTATTACTCCTTAGAATACTTTAAAAGTGCATTTGTGAAACATTGGTTTTGATGTAAACCTCATAATTTAAATTTTGATCACACTGGAAAATTTTCTGTATAGAGAGAATAACAACCAGATTTAGCAACTAGGAAACCGTTTCAGGAATTGTTGGGAGGTGAGTTATTCTGTAATAACTCTGCTTCAGTTGTCGTGTGGTGTGCCCAGACACAATCCATTTCAACTTCTGAACATTTGGTTTGGAATACTTGTTTGATGAATATTCGGTTAAACAGTTGAATACAAAGGTCTTGCCAGAAGGTCAAATCTCAGCCATTTATCTGTACATTAAAAAAGAAAGTCTTAAAAATCCCACTGTATTTATAGTAATAAATGTAATCTCATCAACGTAGTTCCTCATTCAAAGAGAATCGGGGAGAACCTCTTAAGCCTCAGATCAATATATAACATCCTATTTTACTTTAGGAGTACAGTGGATTCCTTGAGGTGAAACACTCCTGCTTAGTAAACTGCAGACTGGGAAAGATGATTGTAGGGCGCGGTTGGCCCTTATGCAACTTGCTGGAACATTGCACCTCCGCCGCTTATGCTAATTAGGCGCTGAGTAGTGACCTATCCGATGTGATCCCCGACTATGCTAATTTGGCACTCCTTACCACCTATCACCAGCTATATGCTAATGAGGCATTACTTTGGACCTATCACCAGCTATATGCTAATGAGGCATTACTTTGGGCGCCAATCATGGCTACACGTGTCCCAGTTTCCCTATATGAGCAGGCTGCATTTCAGGCACGGGGTCTTTCTTCCACCATTCTACCTCAACTGAGCTGTACTCCAATAAAGTGTGATCCGAGAAGAATCATGCATGTGGTGACTCGTCATTCTGCAGGCCAGAAAGCGGCTCGCCACAAGTGGTGCCAAAACCCGGGAATCTTCACGCCCTGCAGGGAAGACCAATTCAGAACTCAACACATGGAGTGGACCATCGGTAAGTAGTCTGTCCAGATATGCGGGTGCTCTGGAAGGTCTAGAGCCTGAGATCTTTGCTGTAGTTTTTTTCATCCTAGTTGTCCTGATTTTTCTTGCCTGCTTGTGGCTGCGTTGCCACCAACCCGGCAAGGAGTGCCTTCCCTGGCCATGCGATAAATCAAACGTGTGTCCGATCTAATAAGCCGCTCGTAGATCAGAGTGCAAGATGGGGAACAAATTGTCTGCCGACCCCACAACCAAGTTCCATGGACCTATTCAGGCTATATTGAGTAGCCGAGGGCTAAAGCTTTCCCACAGAACCATAAGCCAGTTGCTGGAAAATATCGAAAGCAGTGCTCCGTGGTTCGGGGTGTCGGGCAGTTTGACTATTCCATCATGGGAAAAACTTGGTAGGGATCTAGAGAAACACAACACTGAGGGAACACTTTCCTGAGGCATCCTTCTGCTATGGCATATGATCTATTATTGCCTAAAGGATGGAAAATATGAAGACATTATTCAGCCAGGACGTAAAGCTCTCAGTATATGCCAGGATAGCACATCAGAAAATGGAGGCGCAGGGACTATAATAGATAGGCCTAAGAAAAAGAAAAAGGAAAAGAAAAATTCAGAACCACTGCCAGGACTGTACCCAGTCCTAGATGAATTTAAAGATTTATATATATCTCAAGATGAGCTAGATCCTGAGGAGGAGGAAGATCTAAAGGAGGTGGCTTCAGCCTATGAGCGAGAACGCTATGATCCCCCGCCGCTCGGCTGATCACCGCCTTTCAATCCCACAAAGGCTAGAGCTACTGCTCCCCCTCCTTTAGGGAACAAGTTGGGATGCACATTCATCCCCTAGAAAGCGTGGTCTGGGGTGACCACAGCCTTCCCTGTGTTTGAGGATCCAGCCACACGTGGCCAATATTATGAAGCAATTGACCATAATATTATTAAAGACCTTGCAGAGGCAGCAAAAAGAGATGATGTGGCTGCCAACTATACCATCATGTTGCTGCAGTGCCTTACGCGCAATGCCTTAACACCCACTGATTGGCAAGACATTGCCAGAGCCTGCTTAACTATGGGGCAATATTTAGACTGGAAGTCAATTGTGACTGATCTGGCATATAATCAGGCCCAGGAGAACGCTGCCAATGGGCAGCCAGCATGGAGTGCAGATATGCTGTTAGGGCAAGGACAATGGGTAAATAATCAGACAGCATATCCTGTGGAAGTTTATAATCAAATAAACACCATCAATATGAGGGCTTGACAAGCCCTCCCCAATAAGGGGGAGGTCGCAGGGAACCTAACCAAAATAATACAGGGCAGCACTGAACCATTTTCTGACTTTGTAGCTCGAATGATGGATGGAGCGGGGCGAATTTTTGGTGATGTGGAAACCACACTGCCGCTAGTAAAGCAATTAGTTTATGAGCAGTGAACAAAAGAGTGCCATAGGGCTATCACCCCGCACAAAGGAAAGGACCTAGAATATTGGATGAAAGTGTGCCAAGAAATCAGAGGACCTTTATCAAATGTGGGACTCGCCGCTGCTGTGATGGCTGCTTCTCGCGGTAATAAAGGTTCTAACAGCAGCAGGGTGTGTTTTCAGTGTGGCAAGCCCGGGCATATTAAAAGACAGTGCTGAGAGGCTGCCCCCATGGCAAGGACAAAACCGCCTTAAGCAGTGAAAACTCCAGGGATATGTCCAAGATGTAAAAGGGCAAACACTGGGCCAACAAATGTAGGTCTGTTAAGGACATTAATGGGCAACTCATTCAACCTGCTGCCACGTAGTTAATCCAAAAAACGAGGTAGCAGGCCCTTGTTCTCAGGACCTGAAAATATTTGGGGCCCACGAGGAAGTGAATTTCCAACCACTCAGGCCCCGCCATGAACCACGTCAGGCTCCGCAGGGCTGGACCTCCGTGCCAACTCCAGAATGGTATTAACAACAGGCATGGGAATACAACCCTTAGACACAGACATCCAAGGGCCGCTCCCAAAAGGAACAGTTGGGCTAGTGTTAGGCCGCTCCTCTTCCACCTTACAGGGACTCATTGTTATGCCTGGAGTTATTGACCCAGATTATACTAGAGTCATTAAAGTAATGTGTCAATCCCCTCGAGGGATAATTACCATAACCCCTGGTGATCGCATTGCATAATTATTAGTCTTGCCTCTTTCCACGACAGTTACCCCGCATACTCAGAAAAACAGGGATCAAAGGACTTTGGATCCACCGGAGTTGATTTGGCTTTTCTGTCACTATCTCTTAATGACCGCCCCATGCTTGATCTTATAATAGAAGGGAGAAAATTTCAAGGATTGGTAGATACTAGAGCTGATAGAATTATAATTACAATTAGAGATTGGCCACGATCATGGCCACTTCAGACATCTTCACAGACCTTGCAAGGTTTAGGTTACGCAGATGCCCCTAGAATCAGCTCTAAGAAATTGACATGGAAAACAGAGGACCAAAAGGGGAAGTTTCAGCCTTTTGTAGTTGAAGGACTGCCAATCAATCTATGGGGCAGGGATATCCAGAGTCAAATGAATCTTAAGCTTACTAATGATTATTCTGACACAGCAAAAAATATCATGATTAGATCAGAGTTTGTTCCTCGCAAAAGATTAGAGCGTAATTTAGAAGGCATTACCGCACCAATAGAGGCTCAAGGAAACGCCAATCGGCAAAGCTTGGGTTTTTCACAGGGGCTACTGAGCCTATGATTCCTATCTCATGGATGACCACTGCACCTGTGTGGATTCCTCAGTGGCCTCTGTCGAGAGAAAAATTGGACACAGCCTCTATGTTGGTTCAGGAACAGTTACAGCTGGGGCACTTAGAGCCCTCGCAATCCCCCTGGAATACTCCCATATTTGTTATCAGAAAGAAATCAGGAAAATGGCGCTTACTTCACAATCTGCACACCATAAATCAACAAATGCAAGTCATGAGACCCATTCAGAGGGGTCTACCAGCCTTAACAGCTATTCCAAAGAACTAGTCTGTTGTAGCAGTCGATATTAAAGATTGTTTCTTTTCCAGTCCCCTAAATAGTCAGGATAAGGAAAGATTTGCATTTACTTTACCCTCTATTAATCATGAACAGCCCAATAAGCGACATCAGTGGATTGTTCTTCCTCAAGGTATGGCCAATAGCCCTACAATGTGTCAACTTTATGTAGATAGAGCTTTACAGCCTGTAAGAGATAAGTTTCCCCGTGTTAGAATTGTACATTATATGGATGATATTTTTCTTGCAGCCCCTTCTATGGAATTGTTAGAATTAGCGTTAAGTTTGTTAACCAAGGAATTAAAAGATAAAGGTTTATTTTTTGCTCCAGAGAAGATACAGAAGGGAGGAGCTATTGAATTTTTAGGAGCTATTATTCAGAATGCCCATGTTAGACCACAAAAGGTAGAAATTAGGACCAATTGCTTAAGGACTTTAAATGATTTTCAAACATTGCTTGGGGCTATAAATTGGATTCGGCCATATTTGAAATCAACTCACTTTGAACTTAAACCCTTATTTGATATTTTAGAGGGAAACCCAGATCTTAATTCCCCACACCAGCTAACCCCAGAGGTTCAGATAGCACTTTAAAAGGTAGAGCAAGCAATTACTAGGGCACAGTTGGTGAGCTGTGATGAATCCAAGCCCATTTGGATGTGTATCTCCCCACTGTAGGCTTTCCAACTGGTGTTCTTTGGCAAGAAGGGCCTCTACTGTGGATTCATACTAAATCTACAGGGATGAGAACCTTGTCCCACTATCCATCCATGACAGCTGAGGTTGCGTTATTAGGCATTAAACAATCTATTACATCTTTTGCCAAGACACCTGACCGACTTATAGTCCCTTATACAAAAGAACAAGTAGAGATATTGGCTGCCACTACCTCAGAATGGGCTATATTGGTTTGTGCCTTTTCTGGTACAATTGATAATCATTTGCCCAAGAGTGAACTTTTAAGATTCATAGTTCAGCAGCCTGTGGTGTTCCCTTGGATCACGAGGGAGCAATCGTTGAGCAATG
>PVIH01017674.1:19721-41152 GCA_004025045.1 Sigmodon hispidus
AGTAGAATGCCAAGTAGTTTTAGAGGTTTTTAAATGTTTTCCTGAGTCTTTTAATTTGGTATCTGATTCATCATATGTGGTGAATGCTGTTAAAAATTTAGAAATTGTTTCCTATATTAAACCCTCTAGTATGGTAGCCTCACTTTTAGCAGGAATAAGAGGTGAGATTTTGCATCAATCCAATCCCTTTTATATTACCCATATCTGAGCCCACTCTTTGTTACCTGGTCCTATGGCAAAAGCCAATGAACAAGTTGATCTGGCAACGCGCACTTTTGTGGCCTTGGACTTTGAAACACAAGCGCGAGAGTTTCATAGCTTATACCATGTTTCCTCTGCTGTTTTAAGAACTAAATTTAAAATTTCTAGGGAGATCGCTAGGAATATTATGAAAAGTTGTTCTGCTTGTATGCAATTCTTGCCTGCTCAGAAAATAGGGGTTAATCCCAGAGGCATTTTTCCACTTGAAATTTGGCAGATTGATGTTACCCATGTTCCATCCTTTGGAAAGCTTCAGTATGTGCATGTCTCCATTGATACATATTCTGGGGTAATGCACGCTACACCTCTTTCTGGGGAAAAGGTTCACAATGTCATTACCCACTGCCTTGAAGCTTGGGCTGCTTGGGGCAAGCCCGATACACTGAAAACAGACAACGGGCCAGCCTATGCATCTAAGAGTTTTGCCTCATTTTGTCACAAAATGCAAGTGAAACATATCACAGGCCTGCCCTATAATCCACAAGGGCAAGGGATAATAGAGCATCATACGCTCAAGGACTTCCTGAAAAAACAAAAAGGGGGAATAGCAGAGAATTGCACCCCCAAACAAAGGCTCTCTCTTGCTTTATTCACTATAAATTTTCTAAATTTAAATGATAAAAATGAAACCATTGCCAAACGTCATATGATGTCAGAACGCAGCAATCAAGGCAAAGTTGTGTGGAAGGATGTACTTTCTAATCAATGGCGGGGGCCGGATCACGTTATCGTTTGATCCAGGAGATCTTTATGTGTTTCTCCACAGAATCAGGAGACAGTCTGGGTGCCATCAAGATTGACGAGACACATTGAGGACGACTCTAAGGATGATGCTGATATGGATACTCCTGACCGTCTTGCCCCTGATTCAGGCGGAAAGGATGATACTCTGGGGAATTAGTAGGACCTGGCCATTACCTATGCCAGTCCATGCTCAGTTCTTCCTACGATATTTTCAACCTCGTGTGAATTGAATGTCCCTTGTGCCCAGCCCCTTTCCACGAATTAGGCAGAATATAATGCTAGTAATATTAATTTGAATCAGTCACTTTGTTTTAGTCTTAAAGAGAATGATGACTGTATTTTTTTAGCCAGAAAAAACTTGACTTAATAGGTAAACCCCCTAAAGGACAATCAAGTTCCCATGCATATGTTGACGGAGGCTTTGGGACAGATAGCTACTGGTTCCGCCTCTGGCACAGGATCAGAAGTTAATGGAAATCACGAGGTGAATGTTACCACCATGATCCTGACTCATAAAGGGATAGTTCCATTACATAACAATAATAAGAACAGACAAAATACCACAAGACCTATAGTTGCTCCCTATTGTCAACCATTTATAAGTAGTTTTCCTACTTTCACTTCCTGCCAAGATAGAACTTGGGGAAATAAACAGCTTAGTCCAGGATTTGAATTCTCTCCTGGCTTGAGGCCCTATATGGGAAATGTTGAGAAATCTGATAACACAACTTGGTTTGCTGAAGGATGGCCATTCTTTTCCTGGGTATTGATTAATGAGCCAGGGGCCAGTGTGGATGTTTCTGCTCTTGTAAACTTTCAAGGATCCTTGGGTAAGGTTTATAATGTGTCAGGTGTAGTGAAGTCAGGTAATGGAACAAGGATGAAATTGAAATTAACATAACAACGAGATTAGCAATTATACAGGGTCAGCAGCTTTGGTGTGTCTGAAATCACCTTTTATGTTTCTCTTGACTAACTCTAGTAAAAACTGCACCGTTTCAGGCAGTTGTTGGTTGGCAGAGTGTTGGAATGGATCAGTGGTGACTACAGTAGTAGTTTTAGAATGCCTACCTTTGTCCCCAGGCCTGTGGAAGCTGACCCAGAGCAGTTCCCTATGATGAATCTGTTACGCCATAAGAGGGACTTCAGCATTACGGCCGCTATCGTGGCTGCCATTGCCATTTCAGCAACTCAGATGTAGCCATGGCCAGCCAAGTCAAGTCTGCCCAGGAAAGACTTATTGAAGATGTATATGGCCTAATACAACTGGGCTGTGTACAGAAGTTAGGGCATGTTTGTGTTACCCCTCTTGTTGTTTCAGATGCTTTGAATGAAAAAATTGGAGAATTTTTAAGTGGGAATTGGTCTGTGGAGGCCAAAAAGATGATCCTTAAGCAAAAGTTCCAGATTGCACGTTTGAATGCTACAAGATTGGAGCCTGTTATACTTGGAGACTTTACTTCTTGGCTCACTTCTGCCCTGTCCTTTTTCAAGGAGTGGGTGGGAGTGGGAATCTTTGCAGTCTGCTGTTTATTTGGGATTGTTTTTTGCCTCTGGCTGGTTTGCCGTATTCACATCAGAGCGCGTCGAGAAAAGGTACTACTCACTCAGGCACTCTTGGCTGTTGATGTAGGGCACTCCCCCACAGCCTGGCTCTCCGCCCTTAGTGACTTATAATGATTGCCCTTGCACAGAGAAGCTTTAGCTGCCATTGCATCCCTATAGAGAATTATTCTCCTCTGAGCTGGCCTTTGCACCCTGCCGCCCTCACTGGCCTTGCACGCAAGAAGGCGTCTCAGGGATCCTGGCAGCAGGAAACAGCCTTCGAGTGGTGGGCACATCATGAGGTGAACACCTGTATGGGCTATATCCTGTCTGTGCCATTAGAAAACAAAAAAGGGGGAGATGTAGGATGCGGTTGGCCCTTACACAACTTGCTGGAACATTGCACCTCCTCCGCTTATGCTAATTAGGCACTGATAGTGACCTAGCCGATGTGATCCCTGACTATGCTAATTTGGCACTCCTTACCACCTATCACCAGCTATATGCTAATGAGGCATTACTTTGGACCTATCACCAGCTATATGCTAATGAGGCATTACTTTGGGCGCCAATCATATGGCTACACGCGTCCCAGTTTCCCTATATAAGCAGGCTGCATTTCAGGCACGGGGTCTTTCTTCCACCATTCTACCTCAACTGAGCTATACTCCAATAAAGTGTGATCCGAGAAGAATCATGCATGTGGTGACTCATCATTCTGCAGGCCAGAAAGCGGCTCGCCACAGATGATTTCAATACTTATACCCGAAAAGGATATATTAAGTATTCAGAATATTTAAACAACTGTAACTTGTAGTGGCTTGCTCTACATGGGGTCATCGAGTCAGGCTCAGGCCTGCAGATTGAAAAAGACACAGACACTTGGGTCATTCGATCAAGGAGAATGTTGCTTATTGAAGGTCAGTTTCAGACTTATATACCTGATGTGTTCAGGGGCGTAGCACTGTGGAAATTCCCCAGGCAGATGGAAAATTACTGACCAGGTAAACAGCTGAAACTTCCTCATCTAACCCCCCTCCCCACCAGGCAGATAGGCAGGAACATAGCGGAGAGGGAGGAGAGCAAGGAAAGCAGCTAGCAATCCACAGGCTTGTCCTTCAAGGCACAAGTATAGGTGAAGGTCAGAGCAGGGGCCGACAGTAACTTAATAATCTGAAAAAGCAATCTTCTTAAATGGACAAAAATTTCACTGACGATAGCTAATAAGCATTTAACACATTGAGAATGGAAACAAGCAAATGAAAGGCAGATTGAGATAGTGCACACCTACATAGGTAGGCGAAAATTCAACAGTTTTACCAAAATTAAATGCTAAAAAGTGGTGTTTACCTCTAGCTTTTTAATGTTTTTCAGCTAAAACTGAGAATTAAATTTGTCATAAGACAAACTTACTAAAAGCATGTCTTACATGGCATAGCTGCTCTAATAAAGTAGTAAAGTCCCACACAATAAGTATCTAAGAGTTCAACAATTATACATTGACCTAGACAAAGAATATTATGTTATGAGCAGAAAAAAAATTACACGGTGAGATTGGCAGTTAGGAGTAATTTTATTAAAGTTTGAAAACTCTCTTGAGTTTAACTCCCCACATGGTAATAAGAGGGTGGTTCTGCTTCTAGCAAAGGTAGTGCATCTATAGCAGCTTCATCTGCTACCTTCAAGAAACAGAAAGATCAGTCATCATTTTACAAGATCATTTTTAAGTGTCTTTAACTTACAACAGTGAATATGTTAATGTGGCTCATTCTTAACTCTTTCATTTGCAACTGTTTCCAGCTTAGAATGCTCACTCTACACTAGTGGGAGATCAAAAATGATAAAACAAAAAACTGTTGGCATTCTTAAATGTAAACGTCCCTGTCAATCACTTATCCCAATTATAAGCATGTATTCACAAAGATGAAAGCATATACTATTGTACAAATTTTATTTGGTATTATAATAGAAAACATGGTGTCAGATATTGGGGAAAAGCTGAAATATCAGAGAGATAGAAAAACAAGCCAGAGTCATTTCTCACCCAGCCAAGTAACTCCTCAGGCCTGTCTCCAGAAATCCTCAGATGCAAGTCTCTCTGTCCTCAGCCAAAAAACGGGAAGTGGCAGACTAAAGGAAAAAGTTCTGCCTCCTCCAGCCTTATCATCCCCTCCCACCCCAGCTATTTCACTTCCTAATTCAACTTTCCAAGTGCTAGGATTAAAGGCATGTGTTTCTCAAGTACTCAGAACAGAAGCTTTGGATTATAAATGCGGGGGAATAAAGGTGCCTGCCACCACCCTGCTCTATTTCACCTTGAACTCACAGAGAGCCAGACTCCTGTGAGGGTATTAAAGGCCTGGGTCACCACTCCCTAACCTTCCTGGCTTGGCTCTCTCTGATATTTCAGACTATTTTCATTAAATATACAATATATCACCACAACATACCCCATCCATGAAGATTTACATATGAATATTCATAGCTGCTTAATTCAGCTTAAATGTTTATTCTTGTTGTGCCTGTTGCTGTGGGGGAGGGGCATGTGTTGTGGATGCAGAGATTAATTTGTAGTAATTGGTTCTCTTCTGCTATTTGGGACTAGGTGATTGGACTCAGGTCCTTTGGCTTGGTGCCAAGAACTTTTACCCACTGAGCCATTTCACCAGTCCCATCTCTCTCTCTCTCTCTCTTTTTTTTTTTTTAACTTTATTTATTTATTTATTTATTTATTTGCCTTGGTGTTTGCCTGGAACTGGAACTACAGACAGTTGTTAGCTGCCATGTGGGTGCTGGGAATAGAACCCTGGTCCTCTGGAAGAGCATACGTTGCTCTTAACCACTGAGCCATCTCTCCAGACCCCCAGTCCCATCTCTTAATTCAGTATCACATGAAACTTGAAATAAATCAAACAACTATCAACAAATGAATAAATTCTGGTTAATCCATACTAGGGAATATTACTTAGGAATCCAAAGAAATAAACTACAGGAATGAATCTGTCATTTTGCTGAGTGAATAAAGCTAGGTACAGAGAATAAGTGTCCATGTATGTAAAATTCTAAAACTGGAAAATTTCATCTTTGTAGAAAGCATAATTTTATGTTGGTAGAAAAGTAGAAATAGACAGTGAAGTCCTAAGTGAACTAGTGAACTTTCTGGTAAACATCTATAGTCTTGCAATACACATTCTATCAATACAAAGAACAGGTTCATTCCCCAGAGTTTGTGTTAAAACGCAATTTTACTCTATCGCTATATGTAGCTTATATCCATATTATTTATAAGGCAGGGTCTCCCTATGAAGACCAGGCTGGCCATGAACTTAGATCTTCCTGCCTCAGCCTCCCAAGTGCTGGAATTATAGGCATATACAATCATACATGCTTATACCTGCATTTTAAAACAATAGTACAATTATATTTTGAATCCTTTAAGTCACAACTATAGAATTAGTTAACATTTTCCTGGGATATTACTTTGATGTAGTGAGAGCTGTGGCACTGGTAATCGAGTAATAAGATAAATGGACAACCAACTTCTAAACTCATTTGGATCTGAGAAAATGTCAAAATCTGTTTTCCTGTATGGAGCATGTATTTATAGGTTTGAAAAATATCTTTTTAAAGGCAAAAGGCAATGTTTTTCTTTTTATAATTTTATGCCTCCACAAAGATGTACAAATAAAGAGTGAAACATAACAATCCCTCTTTTGAATCTCCACATAGCAGTTCTCACTTTAAAGCAGGTATTTGCAACCAAGGTGAGAACATGACTTAGATCCCTGGAGATCTCACTTCCACAAATTGTTCTCTGGCCTCCAAGTGTGCCATGGCACATGCACACATTGTTTTAGTGATCCTACCACCAATGTGCTGGCTAGAAGTGTTCACTCTATTTGAATATGAATCATGCTAAATGCTGCTGCTGGCAATTTTAGGAGAGTGTTCAAGGGTGAGACCAATACACTCAGAAGCTTAACCAGAGACTTGGGGATCTAGGATTTCATTTTTGAAGGCTTATCATTGAGGGATTTAACCACCAGCAGTCCTGGTCCTTGGCACATGCTATGAATGTCTTCTAACAACAGTGGGCAGTACAGGCAGGCAGCAACAGGCCATGGCACCTTCTGTTGTTACAATCTTCATAGTTCTTAGGTGTTGGAATCCTTAGCCCTATAGTGAAATGTGGTGATATGTTATATATTTAATAAAACCTGAAATATCAAGAGGTCAACACCTGTCAAAAAGTAGGCAGACATAGCTCAGAAATTTCTTGACTTTTGAGTACAAGGCCAAACAGCTGGACTTCAATGGTCTACACCTTTGGAAAGCCTGAGATTGGTGACCTACACACTTAATCCCATGAAAGACCAGAGAAGCTCCCAGTTCTGAGACAAGCCTGACGTCTGTCCCCTCCCCCCAAAAAAATCAGATTCCCAGTGTATCTAAAACTTAAAAGGCTAATTTTAAAAAACAAAAAGCCCCATAGGTTTATAGCCTAAGATATATATTTTCATTTAGAGCTTGGGTAAGGCCAAAGAATCTGGAAATGATTAAATAACCCAGTGACTTTGATAAAACAAACAAAACTCACAAGGTTACTGTGGGGTTGAGGGTGCCCATATTTCTACTTGAAGTAAAAAGGAGATTGGTGACAGGAGACCAGAGTGGGCAGGATTAAGTAAATCAAAGCAGGTGTAAGAGTGAGCCAAAGTGCTTTAGCCTTTTCATTCTTCATCGGAATAGAAAAATCTCTAAAATCAAGCCAAAAACACAGGAATATGGAATGTGGGAAAAATTTTAATAATGATTTTACAAATATTGATTTGATGGCAGTGAAATGTGAGCTGCAAGGCAGATAAGATGGTTCAGAATGAGACAAGAAAGGTGAGGCCGAAGGAGGTAATAAGAGAAAGAAAATTTCAGAAGACACTTTAATAACACGTGGTCAATGTCCTTTCTTAGGTCAATGTCGAAGATTAGCCAGTAGAAATTAAGTATGTAATATATACTATAAACATAATATCAGGGATAATGAAAATAATCTTCAACTGCCAGACTCTTTCTGTCTGGCAGATTCGGACCAGCCGGCCTCTCCCTGGGGTTGGAGCAAGATGGTGGGTGTTAGGGTTAGGGAACCCAGCACCCTCTAACTACAGGGGGAAATCACACGCTGAATCGGAAGTCTTGTCAAAGCGAGAACTCACTTTATTGCATCAGTCTGGGGCTTATATAAGGCTGTGAGAAGGGTGTGGGAATCTTGGGATGGGGTAGGTGGGGTGGGGAAAAAGGGCCAATAGTATTTACCATGTTAGCAGAGGCTAGGCAGAGGCGGTGTTGAGTCAACCACACGTGGAGCTTATGGCCAGAGACAGGTCACCAAACTCTAGGAAGGCTTAGGAATTTACACTGGGCCTCAACCCTTCGGCCTCAGAAGGGCCTAACATGAAACCATGGGGAACGATCACATATTTATATCATATGTACTCATTACTCCATGAAAAATAATTAATGATCACATGAGAAAAAATAGAATTCCCACAGTAAAGAAGCCTTGCAGTGCCATCTTGGTTAATTGAATCATAATTATTTCTGAAGCATGCTGACATGTGCCTCTTGAAATGATGCTGTAAGAAAGAGGCATAGTTTCTATAGCATTCTTAACACAAACATACACAATTAACCTGTATCATGAGGAAATTTGACAGAAACTTAAATCAATATCTGTTGCTAAAAGATTCTTCTCTGTAGGTAGATTTCAACATTGTTGACTGCTCTACCTTGTAAAGTGTGTGTGTTGGGGGGCAGCTTTGTATGTCCCTCATATTTTAACACATGGTTCTGTACAGGGTTCACATGGCCACCCGTAGTCACATGGGCTATGGACATCAACACAAACCCAGCTGCAGCAGGACCACAGGTTGGCCACAGCTGCAGCCTTGATTTCAAGGGTACCAGTATAGGCCACTTCAATCTATATGGCCCAGCAGCAGCATGACCCTCGGAGAGCAACATGCCTCAGGAGTAGGCCCAGACTTGGTGCATCTGTTCAGACTTCGGTGGTAATAGGAGCCACAGACATAGACCCCGACCAAGGCTGCAGTAAGGTCATGGACTGTACAACCCTTGACAGCATCTTGGACCCAGATGACACCTGGCTACTCAGATGGGCATGGCCCCAGCAGAGGCACATCCCAACATGGCCACAGGCATTTGTGTGGTCTTTAGTGGGAAAGTGGGTTATAGACATCAACACAGACCCTAGCTGCAATGGTACTACAAACCCAGACATGGTCTTGGAAAGAGGCCTGGCCCACACTTCCTTAATTCTTAAAAGTCGAAGCCAACTGATGGCAATTGGGGACACAGGCTACTCAGTAAAGTGCTTGTTTTGTAAGCATGAGAACTGGAGTTTGTATACCCAGCATCCATGTTAAGTGCTGAGCATGGTAGCAGGGACCTATAATTCCAGCACTGGGGAGGTATAGACAGGAGGATCTCTGGGGCTTGCTAACTATCCATTCTAGCCAATTATGAAGCTCTAGATTTAATGATCAACTCCGCTTTGAAAAATAAAAGGCGGGGCTGGAGAGATGGCTCAGAGGTTAAGAGCACTGACTGTTCTTCCAGAGGACCTGAGTTCAATTCCCAGCAGAACCACATGGTGGCTCACAACCATCTATGATGAGGTCTGGTGCCCTCTTCTGTAAAACTGTATGCATAATAAATAAATAAATCTTAAAAAAAAAAAAAAAAGAAAAATAAAAGGCAGAGGAGCAATTTAAGAAGACGTGCCAATATCAAACTTTGGCCTCTACACACAAACATGCACACACAGACACAGACACACACATATGCACACACACACACACACACACACACACACACACACACACACACTACCTCTCTACATGATGGTATATTCGCAGCCTCACCTTCTCTGTCTTTATCTTTGTAGTGTATTGGTTAACCAACCATTTCAGCCCCAATGCATTAGTTATTTTTTGCATTGCTCTGAACTTATACCTGACCAAAGGATTAGTTTGGCTTACAATTTTGAGAAGATATAGTTCACCATGACAGGGAAGGTATGATGAGGGAGGGGGATACAGCTTGTCACATAATAGCTGCAGTCAGGAAGCAGCTGAGATGGACTCTCAAGCTCAATTGGCTTTACCCTTTTATTGACTATGGAACCCCAATCCCTTGAATGTTGCTGCCCATATGCAGGATGTGATGAGTCTTTCCTGTGGTTAAACCTTCCTGGAAATACCTTCATGGACACATTGAAGTGTATTTCCATATGGCTCTAAATTCATTCAAATTGACAACAAAGATTGAATGTCACACAAGGCTTTAGAGATCCCCTCGGACTTTTTTTATTTTTAATTATCATTTTCAGAATTTTGTGTGTGAATATTTACATTATTTATACTCCTCCTTTAGCTTCCCCAACTCCTCCTGTCTTGACCACAATATCATCTCAAATTGATGACCTATTTTTCTTTAATTATTAATTATATTCACCTCCCTCCTCAATTTTGTGTGTGTGTGTGTGTGTGTGTGTGTGTGTGTGTGTGTGTGTATGTTTTGCGGGCAGGTGTGGGTGTGCAAGAGCATGTTCAGGTCAGTGGAGGATGTTAAGAAGTCTTCCTCTATGACTATTTGCAGTAGTTTTTGAGACAGAGTCTATCACTGACCCTGCACTTTACTCATTTGGACTAGATTGACAGGCCAATGAGCTCCTGAACCTGCCTGTCTTTGCCCACCAATGCTGGACTCACAAAAGGATCCTGTTTTTATGTGAATGCTGGAGATTTGAACTCAGGTCTTCTGGCTTTCATAGTGAGTGCTCTTAGCCACCTCCTGACTCTCATTTCCAAGTATTAGATTTTTGCCCATAATGTTAGATAAAAAGAAAAGATGGAGGGATTTCTTGCTCAAACCATGGTCTACAAATCAGCACCATCAACATGACATGGGGGCATTACAGTGCCTAAATTTACAGTTTACAATTTTACAGGCTCCTTACAAAAATGCAATTCTCACTGAAGTGTGAACAGCATGAGTCTGGAGCAGTGGTTCTTGAGTTTCAGAGTGCATCAGGCTTATGGAGGAAACACCTGCCTCTGGAGTCTCTGTGTGAGGCTGAGAATTTGCATTCCAAAGGAATGTTTAAGGAGCCCTCTGAGACAAAGCCTCTTTTCTTCTGACACCAATTCTAAGATTTTATAGTTTTGGAGATTTGATTGATGATAGCCAAAGATGTTACTAGAGCTGTTTCAGAAAGCACAGGGTCATGCAGTCTTTTAAAAAGGTGATTTCAGAAATCCCTCAAATTAAAGAATAGCAAGTCAATAGTTGAGTTTTAGAGGAAGGCTCATAGATACTGCAGTCATGGCTTCATCCCTACCACCAGGAGAATGCCAGAATATATAAAACCAGTCAGGTCTGGAAGAGATTAAGCAATCTGAATTTTTAATAAATATCCAGATGTTCCTAAGACAGGTGACTGATGGATGGATTCTGAGCAACATTGCTTTAAATGAACATTCTAGAGAAAGAGCAGAGTGTGCACCCTGTCAGCAATGCAATGTCAATGCTTTGCTAATGAAGTATTAGTGAATGCATCTCACAACTTAGCAATTGAAGCAGCATTTTTAGGAAATTGGCCAACTAGGCCCTTCTCTCACTGATGACCCTGCAGACCATGCAAACCCTGCACACTCCCCCTTTCCTAATTATGTCTGGTCCACAGTGAGCTCTCCAGCCACTACACTCTTTAATCCAGTTATGCATCTTACAACTTCAATTAACCAGGTGCAGCCATCCATGTGGATAATAGGAGGACAAGATGGTAATTTGTGAGTGAAGAAAAGGGTCTCTAGACACAAACACACTAGCAAGGAGCTCTTGTGTGGTAACAGTGACCCGGTCTTTGGAAAGCTGTATGAGAAAAACAGAGGGATTAATCTATTTCCATAAAAAAGACAATGCTCTTAGTCAGTGGGAAGAGAATGGAGGCAGCCCTTGGTACCGATATGACATCCCAGGCCAGCTCTGAGCTCAGGGTCTCCAGCTGTAAAACAGGAAGATGGCATGCTTCCTCCTCACCCCAGGGGATTTAGAAGACTGAGATAAATGAGACAAAGTATTTTAGAAAATGCAGAGAAATATTTTATTAATTATGTATCTTTTCTTTATTTTATATAAATATGTGAGGTATTGTTAATATTTAATACATGCCTGATTGTTTACAGTTAGTGTTTTCTTTTTCCTTTTAGCAAGATCATATTGCTGCATATCATACACATTGATTACATGGTAACTTTAATATTTTTAAAAGGTTTATTTATTTTATGTGTGTGAGCGTTTTGCATGCATGTCTGTATGTATACCTTATGAATGACTGGTACCCTCAGAGTACGGAAGAGAGCATTATGTCCTCTGGTACTGGAGTTACAGATAGTTGTGAGCCACCATGTGCATGGTGGGAATTGAAACTTGTGCTCTGGAAGAGAATGATTGCTCTTAACCACTGAGCTATCGAGCCTAACCTGTTTCCTTGAAAGAAAATAAGCGTTAATATCTTCTAATTCAAATTCCTACTAGTGGTGACCATTCCTGGGTTTGTTCTTCAGATTAGAGCTGAATGAGGTAGGAGAAAACACAGTCCCATAACCTTGGATTCAGCTCTGTAACCAGCTGTGCTGGCTAGTCTTATGTCTACTTGACACATAAACTAGAGGTATCTTAAAGGAAGGAAACTTAACTAAGAAAATGTCTCCATAAGCTCCAGCTGCAGGACATTTTCTCAATTGGTTCTTGATGGGGGAGAGCCCATCCATTGTGGGTGGTTCTTTCTTTGAGCTGGTGGTCCTGAGTTCTGTATGAAAGCCGACTGAACAAGCCATGAACCAGTAAGCAGCACCCTTTTATGACCTCTGCATCAGCTCCTGGCTCAGGTTCCTGCCCTGTCTGAGTTCCTGTTCTAACTTCCTTCAATGATGGACAGCAATACGAAAGTGTAAACCTAATAAACCTTTTCTTCTCCAGCTTTCTTTTTGGTCATGGTGTTTCTTCACAGCACTAGAAATCCCAACTAAAGCACCAACAGTGCTCTGAGGAGAATTTCTCTCCATGTTCCTTTAATTTTCAAAAGCTGCCTCAGGAGTTTAAGATCAAGCTGAGGAGACCAAATAGACTTCATGAAGTACTTTGTGAATAATTACAGAGCAAAACAAACTGTAAATGTAAAAATAGCACTGTCTCAAGTTTCCAGGTGAAATCAAAGTCACATCCCTAAGAGGAGAAATTGGGATTCAAATCTCAAATGTTGAGAAAAACTGCTTTATCACTTCAACTCTTTGACAACTTGCTTGAGCCAAAACTCCCAACTTGAGTTCAAGCATAGATGGAGTAAAACACTGTCCACATTGTTGTCACTGCGTAATTATACAAACCCCAACCTTACCATTGGCTTTGTGCAATTAAGTATACTATGAAAATACTATCTCAGAGTGTGAGTAGTGCACCATTTGTAGAAGAATTACCTTAGAAACCTGTTTAGTGTGCATGTTAATAATGACCTTAATTTTTCTGCATGCCAGGGAAACTTTCCAGAATGCTGCAGCTGCCTTTACCTGCCTTAGCATCAGAAGTGTCCCAGGATACAGAGGAAGTGGGGAATGACTTACCAAAATGTGCGTGTATATGTCAGGGGTGGGGGGAGTATGTACTCGTGCATGCACAAGAACATACTTACCCCTACCCCATGTTGCCTATATTCCACTATCTCTTTCTACCTTATTTTGTGTGTGTGTGTGTGTGTGTGTGTGTGTGTGTGTGTGTTTGTGTAGAATCTTGTGCTGATATTTTTGTGTGTCCTCTAAGAAATAAAGCTTGTCTGATCAGAGATCAGAGACAGCTATAGAGTTAGACATAGCAGTCAGGCAGTGGTGACATATACCATGAATCTTAGCATTCTTGTCTGGATCTTTGTGAACTCAAGACCAGTCTGGCCTATATGAGATTAATCCAGTCCAAAATAGAAACAGAGCCAGGGAGTAGTGGCATATACCTGTATGCCCAGCACCTGGGATTTTATGCCTCTGCTTGTAGTTCTTGGGAAGCACACACCTTCAATCCCAGCACTAAGAAGATTGAGACAGGAAGTGATATGGTAGAGAAAGGAATGTAAGGTGGGAGGAGACAGGAGTTCAGTGATTCGATTCTCTTCCTCTGCTTTTCCATTCCTTGAAGCTGAGGACTCAGAGGATTCAGTCTGAGGATTCTTGGAGACAGGATCTTCCCCTCTAGACTAAAGAGTTGGCTAGGTGAAAGTGTGTGTGGTTTGTTCCTCTGTCTCTCTAATCTTTCAGCTTTACCCCAATATCTGGCTCCAAGTTTTTGTTATAAGACCAATTTGATTTGTGCAACAGCATCTCTCACTGAGCCTGGAGCTCACTGATTGTATCCTAGCTGGCCAGTGATTCTCTGGGATCTGCCTGTCTACAGTCGCCAAGTACTTGGGTTACAGGTGTGTGCCACCATGCCACACTTTTAAAATGGGTATTGGGAATCTGAATTCAGGTCTCAATGTCTATAAATCTTGTCCCACTGAGCCATCTATCTAGACTCTGATTAAAAAATTCTTTCCTTTTCTTAGTGTATATTATTGTGTGTAGTAGTACTGGAATACACAATAATTTTCATGCAAGCATATAATGTACACTTCTTACTGTGTTGACATTATAGCTTACAAATGATGCCATTAATGATATAGTGTCCTTATATGATTTCCAACAAGATTTCTGAATGGCTTTTCCTGGCTCTAATAATTGAGGAATGGCATTCCCAAAATAGAACATGTCCTATTTCCTTTTCTTTGGCCGTTTCTGTCTTCATTTCATTGGCTAGATGAAAGCAAGTGCAACTATTTCAACTCTTGCAGTTCATTCATCACTAATGTGTCAGTATATATTAGGATGAAGGTAGTGACTGAGTCCCAAGTACTGTTTTCCATGGCATTTACCCCACACAATTTCTTGGGGGATACACAGGTAGAAAGAAATAAACATTATAATACTAAGTAAATATGAGAATTACTTATATAGGTATAGACTTACGACTCTCAGTGAGGACAACTGTCATATTAAAAGCATAAGGTGCTAGCTGAGGTCATCCGGTCTAAGCCACCTTATGTTCAGGAAACTCTGCTCTCTAACACATGTTACCTAGTGTTCAGTCACCAATGACCTATTGTATAAAGAGACTGATTATAGCCTGATGCATGACAATTTTTAAATTCCCCAGTGAGCATTCTGCTTATTTCTGAAGCCCATCATTTTGTTTACTCTGGTTTTGATTTGATGTCCATTGTTTTCACCTTACCCCTTTGTATCCTTTGTTTTTAAATCAATGAAGAGTTCATATTGGTCCGGGCAGTGTTCCGAGTCTAGTTTCTCTTTTCAAGCTGAACAGAGCACTATTTACTGTGTGCTCCTAGGGTCAAGCAAATCAATAAAAGAGGCCAACAATAGCCCGCCCTTGAGCAGGCTGAGGTTCACTGTGTGCATATTGTGGCAGAAGCCCTTGACCTTAGTGTCTCAAGGGAAAGAGACAGACCCCAATAATATCTGCTCTGCGAGTAACAGGCAAAGAGAAACTTGACTGAAAAGTAACTGTAGGTCCTTGCTAGGCTTTCCCTTGCTGGTTCACAGATGAGCATCAAATTAGCCAGAAATCTGACTCAGGTTAGGCCAGTAAAACCCTGAGGCTTTTGCAGAAATACATTTTAGAGTGACTTTGGGTCATTTTAAAGAACACTGAAGCATCTTTACTTTCTAATGGAAATTTCTTTCTGTTACTGCTAGAGACAGAATTCTAGTGATCCCATTACAAGTGTAATTCTCTAAGTATCATGAATAAACGTGGTTGGGTATTTTCTCATCATTTTCCTGTGATTGAAACTTATGTAAGCATGAAGAAAATAAGAGTCATATGTAGGATTGACTCATGTAGGCACAGAATATTTTGGATATTTTCTTTAGAAATGTTTTTAGTTTTAACAATGTCATATACATCAAAATGTACCTTGACCATATCCTCTGCCAATTTGACTTTCTCATGCCCAATGACGCTTTCATAACAATGCTCCTCTCACCTTCATGGCTTCTTCTTCTTTGGAAAACAACTCAGGATCCAATCAATGTTGTCTGCATGAACTTAGGCAATGTAGCAGCAGCCACACCCCCAAGAAAATATGACTCCACCCAGCAGTCGTCAAGTAGCCAGAGAGGGAACCTCATGAGTCTCTCTCATCCATGCTAGTGTTACCTTGTGTTACCTGCACAAGAGCTGAGCGTTTGTTGAGCTCTTGTGCAGGTAACCTCAGTCTCTGTGAGTTCATGAGTGTTGCAGCCATGGCATGTGAAGAAGACAGCATTTCACAATATGTCTCCCATCCTCTAGTGCTTTATATTAGTTAGCTTGTTTTTTGAGACTGGTATAACCCTCCTTATATTGATGAGGATTGCATTGAATGCTCCTGTGTTGTAATAGGTTTCTGTACCGGACTTTCCAGTATAGACCAGAGGTTGGACCAGCAGTCTGGCAGTCTGGCAGAAACAATTTGTAGTCCCACAGAGACACACAGACACTTGCATTAATTTTCTGCTGATTGACCCAGGGCCCAGGCATATAACTTGCTAGTGCTTTAGTCTTAAACTGACCAATCTTTCTTATCATGTTCAGCCATGCAGCTAAGCACCTTTCCTCAGAGCATTTCCTCTGCATCTCCTGTCAGCTCTGGTAACTCTATGGCATCTGTGTCTGTCATTTGTCTCTGCTCTGAGGTGTTCCTGAGTTTTCTTAGTCTGGTAGCTCCATCCATACTTCCTGTCTGCCTCTGGCCAATCAACTCTTTATTGAACTCATAGGCAAGACAATTATTTACAATGTAACACATAATCCCAGTACACTTCTGCATTAATTCTGGAGTGCTGGGATTATAGGAATATGCCATCATGCCTGGTCAAGTCCTTATAAAAGAAAAAAAACGTTTATTTACCTTTTCATTTATATATGTGATAGAGCCTGCATGAGTACTAATGTGCTACACTAAGAAAGAAGCCCATGGAAGACAGAAAAGGACAGCAAATAGTATAGAACTAGTCTCAGAGTTTCTATTGCTATAAAGAGACACCATGACCAAGGCAATTCTTATAAAAGAAAACATTTAATTTAGAAGCTTACAGTTTCATTGGCTTAGACCATTATCATCATGGTGGAACCTGGTGGCATATTTGCAGACATGGCATTGAAAAAGAAGCTAAGAGTAGATAATGTGCTATATTTTGATCTTATAGGCAACAGGAAGTAGTCTGAGACACTGGATATGGCTTGGCCATATATGAGACCTCAAAGCCCACCCCCACAGTGACACACTTTCTCCAAGAAGGCCATACCTGCTCCAACATAGCCACACCTCCTAATAGTGTCACTCCCTATGAACTTATGGGGGCCAATTATATTGAAATCACCACAGAACTACAGTTATAAATAGTTGTGATCCACCAGACAGATGCAGGAACCCAAACTTGGGTCCTCTGCAATAGCAGCAAGTGATGAGCCATCTTCTCCAGCCCCAAGTCATTTCTATATTTAAGAAAAGTCATAAAAAGTCTTAAAACACATAGAGAATGAAGATTGTCAACTGTGAGAGTTGCTTGAGGTGACTTTATCAGTTGCTTTATCTGTCTATCCCAAATATAAGTACCCTGAGGCTTTTCCTTTGACTAGTTAAGAGTTCCTAGAAATGTCTTTGACCATGTTCTTCCCAGAAGACATAATTAAGGTGCCATGAATCCGGGTTCTCCCATTTTTGGTAGAGGATTTCTGCTTTGGAGACTGTGTTGCTCTTAGTGGCCCTCTGTGTGGAATCGGTGAAGTTGAGTATCTAAGTGACTTTGAAACAAATTCTAACAATTTCATTTTTATTTTTTTCTTATTCTTTATGCTATCTCAGATATTTATTGTTATAGACTATATGAATTTGGATTCTGATATACCAATGGTTGCTTTTTGAATGCTTCTATTTACACCTTTAGAATATTTTATTTTTCAGGTTTGTTAGATAACTACTACTGAACTTTTTGCTTATTTGTTTTTAATTTTCAAATTAAATTCATTAATTTTTACATTTTTATGTATATCTTGCCTGCACATACATTTGGGCACCCCATTCATGCTGCTTGGTGTTCATGGACACTGGAAGAAAGCAGTGGATCCCCTGTTACTTGATGATTTTGAATCACCAAGTGGTTCACACTGGCAATCAATCTCAGTGTGATTTACAGAAGCAATCGTTGTTTTTAACTACTGAGCAATCTCATTAGTGCTCGGAATTGTGTTTGTTCATTTTTGTTTTTATTTGTGCCAAGGTCTCACGTGGTTCATGTTGGCCTCAAGCTCCTTATAAAGCAAAGATGACCTTGAATCTCTGATTTTCCAATCTTTACCTCCTAATTGCCAAGGGTACAAGGTTTCTTTCTTTCTTTTTTTTCCCATTATACCTGGTTTATCTTATGTTGGGGATAAACTCAGGGCTTCATGCATGCTAGGCAAGTACTCTACTAACTTAGGTGTATACTCAAACTTTAATTACTAGTTAATTTGTTTTCTAGATCCCAAAATTTCATTTTCCTTTTCTTTCAAAATATCTTTTGGTTTTGTGAGGAAGAGGGTACATGTACTCTGTCTGATTAATTTCCTTGTGACATAGTCTTATTTTATATTAAGGATTTACTCTGGCCCAACCTTCGGTTTATACTTCAGGATTCTTACAGGTTTGAAAGAGATATAGATTTGTATTTCAGTAATGATCTGTCTACACTGTCACCATGCTCTCTCCAATCTACACTTTCTTCACCTGTGAAATAGGGACTTGAAGGGGTACTAGTTTCACATGAATGTTTCAGGATTGGCTGAGATGTAGGAATTGTGGGCTATGTATGGGGTTGGCCATGTAATAGATGGTTAGAAAATGACTGCTTTTAGCCTTATGCTCTTCACAGTTCTAAGTAAAGATGTTGATGCAAATGGTCAACAGGGCAGTGACACTGTGGGAATTACAACTGAGAGCTGTGGCTTTCCATGAAAAGGAATCTTTGAGTCTCACCTGAATATGATCATTTGACATTGAGAGCAGGATGAGACAGTCTACAGGGGAGGGACACTGCAGATATTATTTCTTCCTTCATTGAAGAATACTGTCTTAGTTGTCATTATATTGCTGTGAAGAAATAACATGGTCAAAGTAACTTATCAAAGAAGAATTTAATTGAGAGCTTGCTGACAGTCTCAGAGTATGCAACTTTGATCATCATGGTGGAGATCATGGCATGGTGCTGGAGCAACAGATAAGAGCTTACATGATCTGCAACTTTCAGACAGACAGATGTACAGAGAGACAGACACACATACAGAAAGAGAGAGAGAAAGAGAGAGAGAGAGAGAGAGAGAGAGAGATATGGGCTTCCAAAAGTTCAAAGGTCACCCCTGAGTGGCTCACCTCTTCCATCAAGGCCATACATACTAATCCTTCCTTAACAGTGTGCCAACTGAGAAGCAAACATTCATATATGTGAGTCTATATGAGCTGTTCTCATTTAAACCACCACAGATGCCTACTGCAAGAAGCATTTTAAAAGTAATAATACATGTTCTATCAAGACATAGCAAGATACTTGAGAATCTCCTATGCATACTCAAATTATTTTGATTATCATTTGTTAAATCTAAACAATGGCCTTTTTATTGCCATGATTTGTAAATTTTGCTTGATTATTTTTTTTTTTAGTAAAAGCTACTTTATTGTGATGAACTCAAGTTAAATCACCACAAAACAAGATTAATGTAGCAACTTCCTTAGTTCCAAATTCTATGCATCTCTGTGAACTTAGATATAGTCACAATGATGATTCAGAAACTATGAAGCTTGGCTTACATTTCCCAGTATAAATTATGGTCTTAGGGAGGATTCCATCAAAGAAAGAAAGACAGAGAGAGAGAGAGGGAGGGAGGGCTGAATGAAGTAAGAGAAATAGAAAAATACCATAGCAGAAATGGAACTAGAGAGAAATTAGCTCTATACACTCTTCATAATGCGTGTGTTTTTTGCTTGCATTCTGTCCTTCTCTGTCACCTATCATTATCTTCTGGCCTTTCTAACCATTATCCTATGTCTGCTCACACTTATAGTTATTTGCATATATACTTAAAGACTAAGATCTGCACAAAAGGGAGAATATGTAGCTTCTTTTCTGAGCTTAGGCCAAACTCATAATATTACATATTTCTAAGTCCATCCTTTTTTTTGCAAATATTATAATTTTTGTTTTTCTTTCTTTTTTTTTTTTTTTAAAAACAAACTTTATTTAGTTATTTGCCTTGGTGTTTTCCTGGAACTGGAACTACAGACAGTTGTTAGCTGCCATGTGGGTGCTGGGAATCGAACTCGGGTCCTCTGGAAGAGCAGACGGTGCTCTTAACCGCTGAGCCATCTCTCCAGCCCCCAATTTTTGTTTTTCTTTACACTTGAATTATATTCCATTTTGTGTATGTATCACATTTTTGCTATCTGTTTATCTGTTGATAGGAATCTACCTTGGTTCTATTGCTCTTCTGTGGTTAAAAAAAAAAAGAGCAGGCAATAAACATGGATGTGGAAATGTCTCTATGGTAGGATATGGAATTATCTGGGTGTCTGCCTTGGAAGGGAGTTCCTAAGTCATATGGTAATGCTAGTTTTATTTTTTTAAGAAACTCCAAAATGATGTCCATAATGGCTGTATTATTTTGCCCTCCTATCAGCAATGGATATGAGTGCTTCTTTCTCCACATTCTTTCCAAACTTTAATGTCAGATATTTTTAAACTGTTTTGTTTTGCTTTTTGAAGCAAGGCTTCTTTATGTAGTCCCGGATGTCCAGGAACTTGCTCTGTAGACTCGGCTGGCTTCCAGCTCAAAAATCTCTTTGCCTCTGCCTACCAAGTGCTAGGATCAAAAGCAAGGGACACCACCTCCCTTTAACCCAGTATAGTGTTGAGTTCTTTGGCCTTTGCCTTTTCCAGCTGGACAATGTGAATCACAGATTTAGGAACCAGAGTATTGCCTCCCCAGTGTAGGTAATTCTCACCCTATCTGTCACTGTAATTGGTCCTAATAGCTTCCAGCAGTGTAGCCAGAGCATCCTTGTCTTCCCTGTGTGAAGGCAAGGAAGATCATGTAGTAGGGGACCTCCATCTTTTGACACAGAGCAGGCAGGAAGACCACCAGCTCAGTGGGATCTGCAATCACCACCAGCTGAGCCTTCTTGCTCTCCACTAAGGTGGTGACTATACCGATATCTGCTCAAAGGACAGGTGGACTTTAGTTGGGATGTCCTCTTTGCCAATGGTTTCTTTCTCAGCACCAGCCAACAGTGTTTGTTTCTTCTCCTGCTTTGTTTCTAGCCTGTACTTGCAGACAAGCTTAAACATCTGTGTAACTGTTTCTGGTCCAGGGCCAGAGGGAACTGGTAAATGGCAGGAGGTACTTTGAGCCTTTTATAGAGGGGAGTAGCCCTTTGACATAGTAACCTGATGCAGCAAGGGGATTTGATGAAGCATGTGAGATTTTTTGGGGGGTTAATGTCCTGCCCAATGCTGACTGTCTTTTTTCAAAGGATTCAGCACCTTTTTGGCCTCCCATCTCTTCACCACGGTAGGCCAGGGAAAGTGTCTTTCCTTGGCCTTCTTTCTTTTGGGCATCTTGCTCAACTAGAGGAGAGAGAGCTTATGTCAGATTTTTTTTTTTTTTTTTTTTTTTTTTTTTTT
>PVIH01017675.1:0-16180 GCA_004025045.1 Sigmodon hispidus
TTTTTTTTTTTTTTTTTTTTTTTTTTTTTTTTTTTTTTTTTTTTTTTTTTTTTTTTTTTTTTTTTTTTTTTTTTTTTTTTTTTTTTTTTTTTTTTTTTTTTTTTTTTTTTTTTTTTTTTTTTTTTTTTTTTTTTTTTTTTTTTTTTTTTTTTTTTTTTTTTTTTTTTTTTTTTGTTGATGGCACTTGAGCAGCTATTGGCTGATTGTTTTAAGATGGGGAGAAAAACGTCTCTTGGCTGGGCCAGAATGTCTTTTGATTACTCAGACCTTGGGCACTTGGCCCTGGGCACTTAGACTTGGGGACTTTAGGCATTTGGCCTTTGCTGATTGGCCTTGAGACTTTAAAAACTTTTCAACTCTAAAAATCATTCTAGGCCTCAAAGTAAAGGGATTTTAGATTTCCAAAGTGTGATAAATTTTAACCTGATATCCTTAATATCTTACTTATCTCGTTTTAAAAGCTACAAGTTTTATGTTATAATAATACTTGTCTCAGTGTTTTGATTGGTACAGATTAGGAATCTTCAGACTTGAAGTTAGTGCATGTTTCCAAATCCTGTCTTTGTATGTAAAATATGTTTTCATAATTGTGCTTAAGCTTTTAAAAACCTCTCTAATCAGTTTCTACTGATTATCTGAACCACTTTCTAAAGATTTTTATGTCTTTTGTATTTGTGTCTATCTGCTGACTGCAGGTATTACAGCTCCAGAGAAAAAGATAAACAGATTTGTTGAGAAGTCAGGCTATAGCTACACCTTTGAAGAAATATACTACAAATAACTACAGCTGGGATGAGAAAACTATCCTGACTTTTAGGAAAGGTGTGCTTTATATGCAAGTACAATAGCTCTGGAATAAAAGGAACCTTGAACAGTTTGAAAGTCAGGCTATGCTTACATTAATATAGAAAGATATTGTGAATACCTACAGCTGTAAGGAGAAAGTTATCTTGACTTTTGGGAAGTCAGGACATACATGAATCTGTAATGTCATGGGTAATTGTCTCCCCATATGATGTAGCATTTTTTCTCCTCACCAAAAGACAGCCATTATAGCCAAGCTCTGTTATGTCCTCCCAGTAAAACTTTCCAGCAGAAGTATCCATTTCTTCTCAGCTCTGGTCCAAGATATTACTTCTTATACTTCACTCTGCTATAGAGAACCTCTGTAGAAATGAAGCAATTTGATCTAGTTCCTGTAAAATTTGTTACTTCCCTTGCTCTGCATTCTCTCCAGCATAGTTTGTCATCTATGTTTTTTGACCTTAGCCATTCTGACAGGTGTAAGGTGGAATCTCAAAGTTGTTTTGATTTACATTTCTCTGATGACTAAAGATGTTGAGCACTTTTTCAAGTGTCTTTTAGCCATTTGTAATTCTGCTGAGAAATCTCTTTTTAGGTTTGAACCCCATTATTTCAAATTGGATTATTTGAGAGATTGAGTTCTCCATATATTTTAGAGATCAGTCCTCTGTCACTTGTGGGGTTGGTGAGGATCTTTTCCCATTCTGTAGGTTGTTGTTTGTCTGAATGAATGTTTCCTTGTCCTTATAGAAACTTCTCAGTTTCAGGAGGTACCACTTATTGATTGTTTTTCTTAGTGTCTGTGCGACTGGTGTTATATTTAGGAAGCAGTCACCTGTGCCAATGCGTTGGAGAGTATTTCCCACTTTCTTTTATATCAAGTTCATTATAGCTAGTTTTATGTGGAGGTTTTTGATTCACTTGGATTTGAGTTTTGTACATGGTAATAGGTTTAGCTCTATTTGTATTTTTCTACACACTGTCATCCAGTTATGCCCACACCATTTGTTGGTGATACTATCTTTTTTACAATGAATATTTTTGACGTCCTTGTCAAATATCTGGTGTTCATATGTGTGGGTTAATGTCAAAATCTTCAATTTGAATCCATTGATCCACAAGCCTGTTTTTATGCCAGTACCAGGTTGTTTTTATTACTGTAGCCCTATAGTGTAGCTTGAAGTTGGGTATGGTGATGAAAGTATAGATATTATCTTAAAATTTAGATCCTTAACGATATCTGATTTATCCACTCTGAAAAGTCATCTGTGATCATGCTCTTTAACTAGAACACTGACATCCTGACAACCTGCAGTTTTCTAGAATTTCGCCTAGTTTCATTATTGGTAGGTTTTGTAAATACTGCCACAACAAGTAAATTCACAAATAAAAGTGCAATGTTTTTTGTTAGATGAGTTTAGGACTTTTATTTTGTCCTAAAGTCACAGAAGCAACAAACATGATAAATATTCTTTTTTTTTTCCAACCCCAAATTGGAAAAAAAAAAAAAAAAAAAAAAAGCTGTAGGAAAAAAAAAAAATCTCTTGCAATGTCTTTAAAAGGTTCTGTCATGCCTGTCTAGAAAGTTGTGTGTTCTGGGACCAGGATTAGTCTTTGGTGCTTGATCCCAGGCTCTCCTTGGCAGACAGGACTGGGTTTGGTTGTGAGGAGCTCCTCCAACCACACCTAAAAGAGGGGGTCTTGCACAGCCAGCCCCGTCTCCAACTGCATCAACAGAGAGGGACTGAGAACATTGAAATTCAGACCCCAACCAGAGATAGGTGAGCAGCTTCCAGCACCTGATTCTCCGCCCAGAAATTTGTGTTCCGGGACCAGGGTCAATCTGTAGATCCTGATCCCAGATGCTCCTTAGCAGCCAGGACTATGGTTTTGCTGTGAGGGGCTCCTCAAGGGACACTTAAAAGAGGGGACATTGCAAGGCTGGCCCCATCTCCAGGGCAAAATGCATCATCAGAGAAGGACTGAAGACTTGAAATTCAGGCCTCTACACATAGCAAGGTCAGAGAACGAGCAGAACCATTGCTCAGAGGAGACAGGAGAAACACAAACCCTCTTGCCACAACTGACTAGAAGTGGCCTAATCGTTAACCACTGAAGCCATGGGAAGACGTCAGTGAAAAAATAAATATAATAATATAAAGAACAACAAGGCAACTCCAGAAGAAAGTGGTGGTTCTACAACTACAAGACCTCAAGAGAACAATGAAGGGGAAACAGAAGGAAAAAACACCAAAAATAACTTTACGAAAATTATGGAAGCCTTCAAAGAAGATATTAAAAATTCCCTTAAAGAAATCGAATTTTTAGCTAAAGCAATAAGAGAATGAAAGGAGATTAAGGGGATACAAATTGGAAAATAAGAAGTAAAACTATCACTATTTGCAGATGATATGTTTGTATACATAACTGACCCACAAAATTCTAATAGGGAACTTCTACATGTGACAAACAAAGTCAGCAATGTAGGAGGATACAAGATTAACTCAAACACATCAGTAGCCTTTCTATACACTAAAAATAAAAGGGCTGAAAAGAAATAAGAGAAATATTACCCTTTATAATAGCTGCAAATAGCATTAAGTACCTTGGAGTAAATAATATCAAAGAAGTTACAGATCTGTTTGACAAGAAATTTAAATCACTGTAGAAAGAAATTGAAGAGGATATCAGAAAATGGAAAGCTCTCCCATGATCCTGGATAGGGAGGATCAACATAGTAAAAATAGGGATTCTACCAAAAGCAATCTACAGATTCAATGCATAGCCCATCAAAATCCCAAAACAATATTTTATGGACCTTGAAATAACAATGTTCAATTTCCTTTGGAATAACAGGAAAGCCAGGATTGCCAAAACAGTTTTGCTCAACAAAAGAACCTCACTAGGCATCACCATCCCTGACTTCAAGTTATACTGTAGAGCTACAGTAATAAAAACAGCCTGGCATTGGCATAAGAACAGACTTATGGATCAATGGAATAGAATTGAGGATCTGGGCATTAACCTAAAAACCTATGAACACCTGATTCTTGACAAAGAGGCCCAAAATATTCAATGGTAAAAAGATCATATCTTTAACAAATGGTGTTGTCTGATTGGTAGTGTGCAGAAAAATACAATTAGATTCAAGCCTGTCACCCTGCACACAACTCAAATACAAGTGGATCAAATACTTTAACATAAATCCAGCCACTCTGAACTTGATAGAAAGGAAATTGGGAAATAGCCTTAAATGAATTGGCACAGGTGACCACTTCCTAAATGTAACACCAGTGGCACAGACACTAAGAACAATCAATAGGTGGGACCTCCTGAATTTGAGAAGCTTCTCTAAAGCCAAGGACACAGTCAATATGGCAGAATGACAGCCTACAGAATGGGAAAAGAATTTCACCAACTCTACAAGTTATAGAAGACTGATCTCTAAAATATATAGAGAACTCAAGAAACTACAGCCCAAAAGCTTAATAACCCAATCAAAAATGGGGGAAAATGGGGTTCAGAACTAAAAAGGAAATTCTCAGCAGAATTACGAATGGCTGAAAGGCACTTGAAAAAGTGCTCAACATCTTTAGCCAGCAATCAGAGAAATGCAAATCAAAACAACTTTGAGATACTACCTGACACATGTCAGATTGGCTAAGATAAAAGTCACAGATGACAACCTATGCTGGAGAGGATGTGGAACAAGGGGAACACTACATACCCATTGTGAGTGGAGGCATAAGCTTCTTCAGCCACTCTGGAATGCAGTGTGGCGATTTCTCAAAAAACTGGGAATCAATCTCCCCAAGGATCCAGCAATACCACTTCTGGGTGTATACTCTAAAGATGCACATACTCACTCCAAAGGCATTAGCTCAACTAAGTTTATAGCAGCATTATTTGTAATGGCAAGAACCTGGAAACAGTCTTGATGCCCCTCAAATGAAGAATGGATTAACAAGCTGTGGTACATTTACACAATGGAGTACTACTCAGCAGTAAGAAAAAGTAATATTCTAAAATTTGCAGGCAAATGGATGGATTTGGAGAATATCCTCCTGAGCGAGGTATCTCATACCCATAAAGATAAGCAGGGGATGTACTTACTTATTAGAGGGCTCTAAACAAAAAAGCAAAAAACAAAGTATGTCCAAGCTACAAAGCACAACTATAGAACAGCTTGGGATCTGAAACACCTTGAACTGGCACCTTGGATCCCTCTCCCTCTAGAGGAACACCTGACTCAGTCTCGATGTTGGAGGAAGAAAACTGTATTTGTCAGGAGTGAGGCTACTGAGCAATATTGGGACATTGGGACTTCCTGCCATGCTGGGGAGGAGATAGGGAGAAGTGGAAAAGAAAGAGTGACATGAGGGGTGGGAGTGGGAAGCAACCTTGAATAAAGAAATACATTTATAGATAATATGACTTTATTCATAATAAATATTTAAAAAAAAAAAGGCTCTGTCGTTTATCATGTAACCGTGTAAAACCAGTCACACTGCCTGAGTCACTAGGAGAGCTGAAAGATGATAACCCTGCTGTCCCCTCTCCCCTATCTGTTCAACATAGTTCTTCAAGTTTTAGTTAAAGCAATAATAGAATGAATGGAGATTAAGGGGATAGAAATTAGAAAAAAAGAATTGAAACTATATTTGCAGATGATATCATTGTATACATAAGTGACCCATAAAATACTACCAGGAAACTCCTGCAGCTGAGAAACACCTTTAGCAATTTAGGAAGATACAAGATTAATTAAAAAAAAAAAAAAAACAGTAGCTTTTCTATACACTAAAGAAAAAAGGACTGAAAAAGAAATAAGGGAAACATCACCCTTTGTAATAACTGCAATTAGCATTAAATATTCAGTGTAACTATAACCAAAAAAGTGTCAAATCTGTTTAATAAAAAATTTAAATCTTTAAAGAAAGAAATTGAAGAGTTTATCAGAAAATGGAAAGATCTCCCATGTTCCTGGAGAAGTAGCATCATCATATTGAAAATGGCAATCTTACCAACAGTGATTAGAGATTCAATGAAATACCCATCAAAATCCCAACACAATCTTTTACAGAACTTTTAACAATACTCAATTTCATTTGGAATAACAGGAAAGGCAGGATTGCCCAAACAATTTTGTTCAACAAAAGAGCCTCAGGAGGCATCACTATCTCTGACTTCAAATTACACTACAGAGCTACAGTAGTAAAAGCAGCTTGGTACTTACATAAAAACAGACTTGTGGATCAATAGAATCAAATTGAAGATTCCAACATTCACTCACCATCTGATTTTTGACAAAGAGGCCAAAAATATTCACTGGAAGAAAGACAGTATGTTCAAAAATGTTATACGCATAACTGGATGGTATTATGTAAAAAATGCAAATAGATCCAAGCCTGGCACCCTGCACAAAACTCAAATCCAAGTGGATCAAAGACCTTAACCTAAACACAGCCACACTTAATTTGATAGAAAAGAAAGTGGGAAATACACTCCAATGCATTGGCACAGGTTACCACTTCCTAAATATAACATCAGTAACACAGACACTAAGAACAACAATCAATAAGTGGGACATTCTGAAACTAAGGAGCTTCTGTATAGCTAAGGACACAGTCAATAAGACAAAACAACAGCCTACAGAATGGTAAAAGATGTTTACCAACCCTCCAAGTGACAGGGAATTGATCTCTAAAATATATATAGTAGTCAAGAAACTAGAATCCAAAAGCCTAAAAAACTCAATTAAAAAAATAGGGTTTAGACCTCAAAAGAGAATTTTCAGCAGAAGAAATACAAATGACTTAAAAGCACATGAGAAACTTCACAACATCTTTAGCTATCAGAGAAATTCTAATCAAAACAGCTTTGAGATACCACCTTATACCTGTCAGAATGGCTCATATTAAAAACACAGATGAAACCCTATGGTGAAGAGGATGTGGAGCAAGGGAACACTCCTCTGTTGTTGATGGAAGTATAAAATTGTTCAGTTACTCTGGAATGCAGTATGGGGGTTTCTCAGAAAACTGGAAATCAATCTTCCCAAGGATTCAGCAATATGGCTTTTAGGTGTATACCCTAAAGATACACATTTGCACCCCAAAAGCATTAGATCAACTATGTTCATAGCAGCATTATCCATAATAGCAAGAACCTGGAAACAACCTAGCTGACCCTTATCTGAGCAATGGATTAAAAGCTGTAGTACATGTATATAACGGAGTATTACTCAGCAGTAAGAAAAAATGATATCCCATAATTTGCAGTCAAATGGATGGATTGGAGAATATCCTCCTGACCAAGATATCACAAACCCACAAGGAGAAGCAGAAGATGTACTCACTCATTATTGGACTTAAAAGAAAAATGTCATTGTATACAAGAGCTCAAAGCTAGAATATAGCTAAATGATACACTGTCTCACTTCTGCTTGATGGCCTTTGGCAGCGGTATGAGTGAGGAAAGACTTGTTTTCTTTAAGAATCTGGCTATACGGAGTTTAATTATGATCCAGTAAGTTAATGAGCATCATGAATGTGCATTTTTTTAAGAGTGGGTATGAATCTGAGAGAACTGATGACTGAGGTTGCTGGGATGCTTGATGGAAAAATCACACAAACACACACACCAGAGTCATGTCTTTAAAATGAATTGGGAAAGATAAGTATAGAAGGAACTATTCAAACTTCGTTTTGTTTTCTTCTGGCTTGAAGCCTCCCCCATCTTCTCTGCCACCTTGGAAACCTCCTATACCTCCAAAGCCTTCCTGATCTCTGCTGCCAAATCAGCCTCTTCATTCTCTGCCGCCACCTAGAGCTCCAAAGCCTCCTCTGCCTCCACCTCTGCCACCAAAGCCACCTTCACACTTAGGTTAGACCCAGTCCAAGATATCTTTGTTCCCATAAATTTCTCCATCTTCCATGGCCTCTTGGCAACTTTGGCATCTTCCTCACTACCAAAGTGTAGAAAACCAAACCCTTTAGAGAAGCCAGTTTCAAGATCAGTGACTATTCCTATAGGAAGGGAGCCCTCAAATAATTCTTTCAAGGTCTCTTTATTGGTATCCTTAGACAGACCTTTGACAAATAGAGTTTTGAATGGTTGATTTCTTGCATTAGGTTTTTCTTTGGATCCTTGTAACTGCAGCCTGATTGTTCTGCCCTCAATTTACATTTTATTACAGGAGTTTAAACCTTCTGTAGCATCTTCCAATGAGGCAAAATCTGTAAATGCATATCTCTAGATCTGCCCTGTGGGTTCTGGGGCACTTTGATAAAAGTTGCTTTCTCAAATACTTGCTGAAGAGTTTCTTCTAGGAAAGGTTATTTAAAACCAAAGTTTTGATTCACCACTCCACATACTATTCTTTCCAGATCTTTCTTGCCTTTGACCTTTATAACCGGTATAGTGGAGTGAAACAGATTGTCTATCAATTTCTGTTCCTTGCTTTTCTTCAATGTTTTTCTCTGTATCAGCTTCAGACTTAAGTTATATATAAGCATTCTCTTTATTCTTCCCATTCTGGCTAACCAATCTGATCTCCATGGAATCTTCAAACACTTGTTTTAATTCATCCTCTTCAGTAATGTTGAAAGGATTGTTTTTTATTTTTATTTATTTATTTTTTTTTGCTAAAAGTGTTCTTGCTTTGCAGATCAAGCTTTCCAAATATCTTTTCCTTTAGGTTTTTCTGGTTTAATTTTCATTGCCAAATACTTTTAAGCCAGTTAGCTCCAAGGACTTTTCTAGGTTCAGCAGACTCAAAATCCTACAACCAAATTTCTTTGTTGTACTAGTTCTGACACCCACAACAGCAAGATCGTTTTTAGCAAAGAGTTCACTGATGGTACATTTTAATTCAGCAGCAGACTTGTTTAGATTAAGGTTTCCAATAAACATATTAAAGGGTTTTGTTGATTCTGAGCGTTCCACTCTCTGTGTCTTGGCTTCAGGAGTGTCTTTCTATTTGGGCACTTCCTTCTTTTCTTTCCCAGGTGCTGCTTTAACAGGCTCTTCCTCTTCTTTCTCTTCATCATCTTCCTCCCCTTCTTCATCTTCCTCCTCTTCAGCCACACTCTTGCCGTTCACAGGAACAGCTTTTGCATGAGCTTTCTTTCCTTTAGCAGATGTGATCTCCATAATTTCTTCTTTGGTGTCATCTTCTTCCTCTTCTCCATCATCATCTTCCTCATCCTTATCCTTTGAGGCAGGAGTGGCAGAAGCAGCTACTTTTGCTGGTTTCACTTCTTTCACTACTGGTGGCTCAGATTCAACCTCTTCCTCATCATTGTCATCCTTATCACAGTCTTCCTTCTGCAAGTGCTCTGCTCTGTTTGAATAAAAACTGTTTCTTCAGAATTGTCTGCCATCAGAAGTATTCTAACACTCTGCCATCATTTTATGATGATCTCTAAGTGTGTGTAGAGAGAGGTGTAACATAGATATCTCATTTATAGCTTTGTCTTCAAGAGTCTCTTATTCTCAGCAACTTGAATTATTGAAAATTTCTGAAGTAATCACCATCACCATAAACCAAAAAACAAACTTCTTTGATGAGAATTGATAAATATATTAATTCTTTTTTATAAAATTAAAGTTTGGGGAAAATTTGTTAGTATGTCCATTAATCTGAATAATGGTTTTAAGTTTTTCAAGATTGTCTAGATACTTTTCAGCCATTTATGCTTGTACTTGATATTAATTTCAGGTATGTGATCCATCTTGGGAAGTGAGCCTTAATTCATTCATAAATTGATTGGTTACTCTGATGGTGTTCATGATACTATTGCACCATGGTTTTTGTTATGCTTCTCAGTTTTCTCAACTGAGTGTGTTTTATGATTATATCCATCACCATGAAATGTATTCAGTACATCAGAGTTGCAAGAAATCAGAGAAGCAATGGAGTAACAATCAATAACTTCTTACCTCTCTAGACACACCAAACTAATGTGTCTGGGATATTGTTTCCATTTGCGTTATATTCCTGTCTCCACCTCTGAAATCCTAGGAGTAAGGCATGAGCCTCTCAAGTGCTGGGATTAAAGACACATACCAATACACTGCTATGGTTAACTAGTACCCAGGTTTATCTTCTCATTTTCAGACAATCTTTATTTGTCAAAACACAAAAACAGTATCACAAAAGACTCTATATTGCAAACGTGTGGAATTTTCTGGGAGATAGTTTTATCATTATGATAAGCCCTGATATTTAGATAGTACAATCTCTATAATGATCAGTGCTATGCAGTCAATGTTCAGTGTGGATTGTGAAAAATAAACTTAAAATACATTTCAGTTTAAGATTTGCTTATCACATACATTAGTTATTTCATAATGTATTCAATTGACTTAATAAAGTTTATTCACATTAAATATTTTATATTATTCTGAAAGATTGGCATGACAACATTACCAGCAAATATTTTATGTATTGAAATTTATCAATGAAATATTTGTGAGGACAAATTTAGAAAATTGTGTGACATTTTTGAGACTAATAAAATTCCTTTAGCCCAGATTTGGCACAGATAATATACCAAAGAAATTCTTTTTACCATGTTTAGTTTGTGATCGAATGGCTTGAACTGATTATACCTTTAAAAGTATGAATAGGAAGTAATACTGCAACATTTTACAAGGTCACTAAACAAAGATTTATTCAACCAATTGAGCAGATATCACTAGATAAAAAATACTTCCAGCTGTATCTAATCTTCACTTAGTGAATTTTCAGACATGTTAGTCGGGGGTTACATCTAAAACATGAATGGCTGAAGACAACTGCAAACTATAAAGACTCATCCAAGAATGGATGCTTGATGTAAAGTATTTGTTTAACAGGTGTTACATTTTTTTTTTGTGCTGGAGAATATTTGTTTAATGATGTAAAAATCTGTTGCATTTTTTTATTTTGTATTTGTTTAACTGTGAAGATGTATTACAGAAAGCCAGGCAGTAAGAATAAAAGAAAATTATGTAGAAATAGAAATGCAAAAACCAAGAGGCAAAGAATAAATAGAATATTTTAAATATTAGATAGGTTAAGCCAAGCAAAGGCCAAACTTATATAATTAAGAATAAGGCTCCCTGTGTGTAGAGCTGGGTGGCAGGCTCCTTAAAGGGGCAAGCTTTAAAAGAGTAAAACAGTAAACAACAGGTGTTGACTCCTGAAGTTGACCTCTGTCACTACCCATCAACATTGCAGATGTGCCAATATACTATTTACTAGTAGTGCAAATTAAAATTGGATTTAATAATAAAACCTCAGAGTTAGTTATTAGAGTAAATAGTAAAAGATCCAAGGTACTGAACATTAGAAAGACTTCTTACTCTACTGAGTACTCAGACCAATGGGGCATCACTGAACATTTCCTCTCACTGTATATTTCTCTCTTAACACAGTCATATCAATTTTTTCTTCTTTACCTTCCTAGGTTTGGATTAAAGGCATATGCCTTCCAAGTACAAGAATCAAAAATATACTATTCCAATTTCTGGGATTAAAGGCACGTGCCTCCCAAGTACAGGATTCAAAAACATAATATTCTAAGACCTAGAATTATAGAAATGAGCCTCTAAAACCCCGTGTTGTCTCTCTTTTGCAATGAATAAATCTTCTGTGGCTGAGCGTACCCTTAAACTCCTAATCTTTCTGCTTTGTCCTCTAAAGTACTGGGACTATAGGTGTATGTCATAACTGCCTGGTCTCTATGGTTAACTAGTGGCTTGCTCTGCTCTCTGATTTTCATGCATTTGTTAGAGCACAAACAAAATATCAGCACATTCACCCATATTTTAGAAAATGGTTGTTACTTCTAGACACATGACAGGTAATTTTTTTTACATTTTGTAATTTCTAAGATTGCTGAACCAATTTAAAAATTTATGAGTTTTCTGACCCTTATGATTCTCTCCTACACAGAGAAGTAAATGTTTTAATTCACAGTAAATATCATCTACAAACTTAAAATCAGGATATTTTTAACTAAAAGTGTATGCCATTGCCAAAGAAATCAGTTATCATTACCTATCATACCATGTTGTAATTCATCTATTTCAACATTAAACTGTTATGAAGAAAATATTTTTTTATTCAGTCCTTCAAAGTGTGGTTTGTGTAATCATAGATGCTGTGGTAACAACAGTAGTTTCCATGTCAAACTCTGGCTATTAGATGATTAAAAATACTGAGATTTAAGTCTTATTCATTATTTAATATCAAGAGAAATAATATAAACAAACAATTCAAACATAAAAACTTAGAAGCTTATAAACTATATGGCATTAGAATTTTCTCTATAAAAATCCAATGTAACTCTGCTTGTGTGGAGGATGGGTTCAGACAAAAAAAGTCAATGCTGTCCTTCCTGCCCATCATGTGGAACTCATACAATATACAGAGTAGCAAGGAGCGAAAAACTCATCCTTTCTAAAGAGTCCACCATTACATGAGTTAGAAAAGCAGTGTATAATATAAGCTGTTTAAAAGAACATTCGTTCAGGATGTAGAAGAATGTAAAGGTTTCTCTACCACATTTAATATAGCCTGAGAAAAGAAGTGTATCTTAGGCATCAAATACACTGGCAAACCCAGTTTAAAAATACACAACATGCCTCCCCCCACACACACACACTTACACACAGAGAATGCATCAGGAATACAAGAACAATGTCATTGAAATGAGATCTAGCTGAGACTGCTTCCTCAGAGCTTCCTATTGACAGGAAGTTGCTGCTGTCTTCTATGTGTGCAGAACCTCACAGACAGAAGAGGTGATTGTAAATCTTCAGGGTAGCAAGAAGGGACCTATTATTCTCTGTAATTCAGAATTATTAAACTTTCTAAAATAGGTTCATTTTCATTGCTTTTAATTTTTTAATAAATATGAATAAGATGCATTTATAAAACAAAAAAGTCCCTAAATTGTATAAAATGTACCCTTGTATGTTATGCAAATTCTTCCAGATTTGAAAATATTTTCTTAAAATTAACTGATTATTTAAAAAAAAATACTGTTCTTGCAATGCAGTAAGTCACAAGACCACCTACAATTTTAGTGGGATTATGTGTTAAATTTTAAATAGTTGTTCTGCCTATGGTTTTCATAAAAACTTGAATGACTGAAGGCAAAAAGGAAGTCTGGGCAGAGCTACCCGACTAAAAAAACTCTGGTAACATCTCAGAACAGATACAGATGCCACAGAGTCACTATAGCTACGAGGAGATGCAGAAGAAATGCTGCTGAGAAAGGATACCAAGACACATGTCTATACCAGACAGAAATCATGGGTTAATTTAAGGGTAAAAAGTTAGCAAAATATATGTATGGGCCCTAAGCCAATCAGTGTAAAATTAACACAAGCATCTGTGTGATTATTTCGGCCTAAGCAGCAGTTGGGTTGTGAGGGGTTATGAATGTCAAGGCTAACCCGGAAAGTTCAGGCCAGAAACATAATACAACAGATGTCTGCCCAACATGGGTGATATATATCTACATAAAGCTTGAGAAAAAAAGGATTATTTTGTTGTGTTTTAAATAATTTTATTCATCCACCCTCTATTAATGAAATGAGAATGCTTTTGCTTAAACTCCACTAATGAGTGAGTACATTCCCTGCTTATTCTTCTGGGTTTGTGAGACCTCGCTCAGGAGGATATTCTCTAAATCACTCATATAAATAAAAAATAAATCTTTTTGCTGGAGAGATGGCTCAGAGTTCAAGAGCACTGACTGTTCTTCCAGTGGTTAAGTTCATTTCCCAGCGACCACATGGTGGCTCACAACCATGTATGATGACATCTGGTACCCTCTTCTGTATACTGTATACATAATAAATAAATCTTTAAAATAAATATATATACATAAATAAATAAGATTCTAATGCACAGAATCAGAGCCAAAAACAGCTTCCAGGATTTGAGTTGTGTTTCTCACATGAGCTGTGGTACAGAGCTGCCCTGGTGAGGTGTGTGGGCTTGTGCTACTCAATAGTAGTTTTTTGGAGTGCAAACAAGGGTTGTTCCCAAAGTCTCAGAGAAGAATTGGTATAAGTAACAAGCTTCATATGGTGTATTTAAGGTTTCTGTTCTCACAGACCAGAGTGAACACAGTCAAAGACTGATTCTTAGTGGTGGCATTTTTTTGGTTCAGCTCTGTTTGCTGGAGGCAAACAGATGTGTGGCATTTTTAGCGAAGCATCCCTGATTCAGACATAGAGGCAAAGCACATGTAAGTCTTTTTTAGAGGTCATGCTGACAAATACTTAAATGGAGTTCATGAGCAGAAGGCAGTATTTTACTTGGTGATTATATGGACCCTATAATTTCCCAGTATGAAAACTGTGGGTCCTTCCAAAACTGTGGCTAAAAAGCTAAACTCAATGAAGCTAGACTAGATCTGGCCAGAGTCAACTAGCTGCTCTAGCTCAGCCTTATATCCTTAGCTATATGTTGGCATATTAAAAATGTGGTCAAAACAGAAAGAAATAGAGGTGGGTTGGTCAGCTACTATAGTCAAGGAAAGATGTGGTCAGAAACATAAAAGACAAGAGATATACTGTAGAAATAGATTTTTAAAAACAACAATGTGTAAATGGTTTAGGGTATGTTTTAAATATAGATAGGCTTGAAAGAGTAAATAAAAAAGAAAAAAGGATAAAGTCCTAAAAAAGACATAGATAAAAGAAATAGTAATAAGTCAAATAAAAATAGAAAATATGACAATTGTCTGGATACTGTATGCTGTTCTCTTGTTTTTAAGTTTTTTGACAAAGTAGTGAAAGCTTTTAAAAAACATTTGATTATAAATGCCATTGGATTAATTCAAGCAGTATATATGGTAAACGAGGTGACATTAAAAATAAAATTCAAAGATGCAGTACTTTGGAGAAGAAATTTTCTTTTTATTGCCACAGAAAATAAAAGGCTGTGAATTTATTTCCAGTTAAAGAAAATAAAATTTGATAGAGGAAGAACTTCTGAAAAGTCTCCAATGAAAATGGATAGCCCAGATGACTCAGAATTTCAGAGCACCTCTGTTGTAGTTTTCTGAGTTCTGCATCCAAAACTAATTCAAGGAGACTGTCTGAGATGATCCAGTCTTTCAGACTACCCCACCAAAGACTTGTCCCTAATCCTGAAAGTGTCTTTGGATTCCCGTAAAATTTCTAACACCTCTATTCAGCAGGAATTAGTGTAAAGAACTATGACCACACTACCAAAAAATGGATTATTTTTGTTTATGTGTTGGTTATAAGTCATTATAGATAATGCAAAAATAGAATATTAGATTTGGGGTTCTTTTATTTTAAAAAGAGAAAAAGGGAAAATGTAGAGGATTATGTGTGATATTTTAAATTATTGCCCCACCTACAGGTTTAATAAAAAGCTGAATGGCTAAAAGCAGAGAAGAAGTGTGGGCAAGACTATCAGACTAAGAAAACTCTGGTAATATCTCAGAAAAGACACAGATGCCACAATATTTCTGGAGCTGACAGGATATGCAGAGGAAATGCAGCTGTGAAAATGTACCAAGCCCCATGACTGAACTGGACAAGAATCATGGTCTATGACTGGGTCCAAATCTCAATGCTAGACAAGTAAGTCCAGGCGAGAAACATAATACAACATAAAATTTCTGCTTTTGAAATCAAATTTCTTTACTCTGCTCATAAAAATAACCAGAACAACTTAAAGATATATTTGATAAAACAAGTCTTTATCTACACATAGGCAAAAATAAATGTACTCTTCTTCTTTTACTTTTATAATATCTATGTGTTGATATTTTATATATACTATCTATGTAGGTTAGTATGATTAGGTGCAAAATATTGGGAGTGCTCTTGGCTTCATATATGACCTCAATAAGTCTTATTGCCAGTCCCTGTAGAAAAATATTTCTTATTAAATGCTATTCTTAGTCACTGTGAATCTCTGAGTGATCCCAGACTCATAAAAAATTAATTTTTTTATTTTATAAATAATACTGAAATTACTTTATATCTTAGTGAGAATAACACTATTATCTAAGTTGTTACAGAAATTATAACCATTTCTCTAGGTATTGTCCCTACTAAGAAATTTTCACTAGTGTCATTTGGATACACAGAAAAGTGTTTTGGTTCAGAGTTTCTTTGTGTGTATGTGTGTGTGTGTGTGTGTGTGTGTGTGTGTGCGCGCGCATGTGCGCACACGTGCTTGTTCCTATGTGTGTGTTGGCTGGTTATTTTTTGTGTTTTATGCAATATAGTTTGTAAAGACTGGCTTCATAAATTCAAATTCATTCACAACTTACTTTTTTACTTCATTACTTTTCCTAAGAGTTGAAAACTTTTTTTTGTTTTGTTTTTTTAA
>PVIH01017675.1:16280-41146 GCA_004025045.1 Sigmodon hispidus
AAAAACAGTAAAAAGAATTTAAAATGCGGAAGAGTTAACAATAACTATACAGAGGATAAGAATCATAAGCATGGCTTATCAAGGGTGGAAATGCAAATAAGATTGCTACACATATATTTTCTTTGTGTTCAGCTTTCCCTCTGAATTTTTTTTTCCATCCCTGTATATCCTTATTCAAGGTCTCTTCCCCCTCCCACCAGATCTGGTCATTTTTCTTCTCTGCAACTCCCCATCCCCTCCCTGCCAAGTTGCAGAGTTGAAAAGGGGAGTTGCAGAGAAGAAAAGTTAATCATAGTATTTCTATATATTATGTCATAGTATTTCTTAATCATAGTATTTCTATATATTATATCATAGTATTATGATATATTATATCATAGTATTAATATAGTACATAATATAGCATGATATATTATATCATAGCATTCATCATAGTATTTCTATATATTATATCATAGTATTACTATAAATTAATCATAGCATTTCTTTTTCATTTTTTTAGATTTTTTTCATATATATTTATTATTTGGTGTTTTTACATTATGCACCACATCAAACTCAGATATCAAACCTCTCAGTATCATGCTCACTCTTATGATTTCCCCATTTACAAAAGCACCCATTCATACTTCTCATTTGCTTACTGAAGCATGATTAAACTCCCTGTGGCCAGACCCTTAAAGAAAACAAGTCTTTCTTTACCTACCCCTTTGCAAGAAGCCATCAATGCAGAAGTGAGGCATTGTGTCATTTAGCTATGTTCTTGTCTTGAGTTTGGGCTGGAGAGATGGCTCAGCCACTAAAGGCTAGGCTCAAAACCAAAAATATAAGAGATGAACACTTTTTTGAACTATTTGTATAAAATTTATGTCTTAATATTATGGCTAAAGAATCTACATTTTATACTAGGCATCTACTATAGTACCTGAAAGCTATTTGTATTTAACTCCTCAGAAAGATAAACTCTAAATTTCTAAGTGCTTACATAAAGTTAAGAACTTTTTATGGGTTTTATCTTTAACATATCATTTCTTCTTAATAATCTCAAATTTGTATCAAAGATAGCTCATCCTAAATACAGTAGAATAAATCTCTTAATTAGATTGAATTTAGTCCTATCTTGAGGGTAAAAATTTCATAACATTAATACTTCAAAAAAAAAGAACCCATTTTACTACTTTAGTATATCACTTAGAAGTTCAAACACAATGATAAGTTTTGCAGTTTGTAATAGGAAGACAAGTTCTTTAGGGGAGACAAAAATTCCCTCAGCAAGCAGTGTCATGGATGCCTTCTGTGATGTAACATTATATTGATCACAAAGGAAATAAAGTTACAGCATATCAACATGTGAATCACACTAAATTAATTATTTCTACTTATATTGAGACAGAGCTTCTGTCTTTCTGACCACATAATTCCTATCAGGACCTGGCTTCATAGAAAAAGTAAAATTTACAGTTGAGACCTGTTTTTGATTCTCTTTTGCCTACAGAAGGTCAAATAGTTTGCTACCAGCTGTGACAGTGCAGGACATACATTATCTTTCACTTTCACTAGAGAAAACAGCCTAAGCTAAATGTCTAGAGAAGAACTAATCACCTATGATGCTTTACAAAACATGTCTATGAGCTATTCTCTCAGCCCTATTCAGCTCTTCTTGGGACTATGTCTATTATTTTAGCTGTAAGTTTGTAACAGCCACAAGAAGGTAGGATCAACTTATTGTAATAGTGCTTATGAATTCTGCACTTGAGAAAAGATTTTTGCCAAACCTACAAATGACAGAGAAGTGATCTCTAAAATATATAGAGAACTCAAGAAACTAAAGCCCAAAACCTTTAATAAACCAATTAAAAATGGTTTTCAGAAATAAAAAGAGAATTCTCAGCAGAAGAATTATAAATGGCTGAAAGGCACATGAAAAGGTGCTCAACATCTTTAGGCATCAGAGAAATGCAAATCAAAACAATTTGAGATCCTATCTTACAGCTGTCAGAATGGCTAAGCTTAAAAACACAGATGACAGCCTATGCTGGAGAGTATGTGGAGTGAGGGGAACATTCCTCCATTGTTGGTGAGAGTATGAACTTGTTCAGCCACTTTGGAATGCAGTGTGGTGGTTTCTCAGAAAACTGGCAATTAATCCCCCCAAGGATCCAGCAATACCATTTTTAGACATATACCCTAAAGAAGCACATTCGCATCCCAAAAGCATTAGCTCAACTATGTTCATATAGCATTATTTGTAATAGCAAGAACCTGGAAATAACCCTAGATGCTCATCAGCTGAAGAATGGATTAAAAGCTGTACTACATGTATACAAAGGAGTACTACTCAGTAGTAAGAAAAAATGATATTCTAAAATTTGCAGCCAAAAGGATGGATTTGGAGAATATCCTCCTGAGCAAGGTATCACAATCCCAGAAAGAGACACAGGGGTTGTACTCACTGATTAGTGGACTTTAAAAATAAAAAAATAAAAAAGAGAGATGTCATTTTATACAAGAACTCAAGCCTAGAACATAGCTAAATGACACATTGCCTCACTTATGCTTTGATGGACTCTGGTAGGGTGTATGAGGAAAAACTTGTTTTCTTTAAGGGTCTGGCCACAGAGATTTTAATTATGATCCAGTAAGTAAATGAGAAGCATGAATGAACATTGTTGCAAATGTGGAAATCATCAGAGTGGGCATAAATCTGAGAGGTCTGGTAACTGAGTTTGATGGGGTTCATGATATAAAATCAACAATTAATACATATATATTATATATGTATATAAACTTCATGCTCTATTCTGTGGAAGGCAACCCTAAGGAGCTAGGAGACTGGTTTCTTATAAACATGATCCATTCTGCTAGATCATATAAATTCCCCATTTTAACTCTGGCTTCCAGAAGAAGTTGATGATTTTCTTTGTCTTAATGCATACATCAGTACACAGTTTCCATTAAAAGTTTATGGATTTTTTGTAATTTGAAATAATAGTTGATAGATTCTAATGTTGTGTTTACGTGAATGAAATGTAGAAAACTTAGACAACTGTAGATTTTCAATAGTTAGTCATTCTAATATGCTTTGTCTCAATGCATCAAATTTACAATTTTTGCAGTTGAAGATGAATGCTCACATTGTTGCTCTTGAATTTTGTACTGGTAGATATTATTTTGTCTTCTGGACACTTTCTTGAAACTATGCCCAGACAGAGTTCATTCCTTGTCCTATACAGTAGCAAATATAATATTGTATATACTAATGTATATATGATTTAATTTGATATGTTTAGTCAACTAGGCTTTATTATTCATTTTTTCTAGATGTGAATAATAATATTTTAGAAAAACTACATTGTAGTGTAAAAGGGCCAGCCAATAAATCTCTCACTGGCCTTGAAATCAGAGATAGTAAAGAAAACCCATCCTTGTCCTGAAATCAGAGCAAGGAAAATAAATCCATCTTGCCCTTGAACTCAGAAGCAGTGAAAGAAATATGCCCTATTAATAAAACAAGCCCAAATTATAAAAAAGGGCAAGTGAAAAAATACAATGTGGCTCTGAAACCAAAGCCAAATCTGTCCGAAAACTTTGAAAACAAAATAATCTCTGAGCAAGAAGAAATAACCAATTTCTGAGAAGAAAATCTTCTCCCACCCAAAAGCTCCACACATTAGAAGTCCTGAATATGTACCTGTGCCTGTTCAGATTTTTTTGTTGTTGTTGTTGTTTTCTTTTCTTTTTTAAAAAAAAGTTCAATTTTTTTTATTATGAATAGTGTCACATTTCTATGTGTATATCCTTATTCAAGGTCCCTTCCCCCTCCCAACCCTCCAATCTCTCTCTCTTCTCCATATCTCCCCATCTCCTCCCCAGCATAGGCAGTCTGTCCCAAGATCCCAATATTGTTCAGTTCAACCCCAACTCCTGGCACATCCAATTTCCTTCCCCCAATATCAAGACTGAGTCAGGTGTTCCTCTAGATAGAGTGGGATCCAAGGTGCCAGTCCAAGGTGTTTCAGATCCCAAGTTGTTCAATAGTTGTAGTTTTCAGCTTGGACATGCTTTGCTTTTTGGTTTTTTGTTTAGAGTACACTAATAAGTGAGTATATCCAGTTTATCTTTTTGGGTTTGAGATACCTCACTCAGGAGGATATTCTCCAAATACATCCATTTGCCTGCAAATTTTAGGATATCATATTTTCTTACTGCTGAGTAGTACTCCATTGTGTAGATGTACCACAGTTTGTTAATCAATTCTTCATTTGAGGGGCATATAGGTTGTTTCCAGGTTCTTGCTACTACGAATAATGAGGCTATGAACAAAGCTGAGCTAATGCCTTTGGAGTGGGATTGTGCATCTTTAGGGTATACGCCCAGAAGTGGTGTTGCTGGATCCTTGGGGAGATTGATTCTCAGGTTTCTGAGAAACCACCATACCTCGTTGCAGAGTGGCTGAAGAAGCTTACACTCCCACCAGCAATGGAGGAGTTTTCCCCTTGCTCTGCATCCTCTCCAGCATAGGCTGACATTTGTGTCTTTTATTTTAGCCAATCTGACAGGTGTCAGGTGCTATATCAAAGCTGTTTTGATTTGCATTCCTCTGATGGCTAAAGATGTTGGGCACTTATTCAAGAGCCTTTTTGCCATTCGTAATTCTTCTGTTGAGAATTCCTTTTTTTAGTTCTGAACCTCATTTTTTGGTTGGGTTATTCATGGTTTTGTGCTCTAGATTCTTGAGTTCTTTGTATATTTTAGAGATCAATTCTCTATCACTTGTAGGGTTGGCGAAAATTTTTCCAATTCTGTAGGCTGTCATTTTGTCTTATTGACAGTGTCCTTGAATTTACAGAAGTTTCAGGGGGTCCCAATTATTGATTGTTGTTCTTAGTGTCTGTGCCACTCACATTATATTTAGTAATGTTCGCCTGTGGCAATTTGTAGAAGTGTATTTCCCACTTTCTTTTCTGTCAAGTTCAAAGTGGCTGGGTTAAGCTGAGGTCTTTGATCCACTTGGATTTGAGTTTTGTGCAGGGTGACAGGCTCAGATCTATTTGCATTTTTCTACACAATTCCATCCAGCTATGCCAACACCATTTGTTAAAGATACTATCTTTTGTCCAATGAATATTTTGGGCCCCTTTGTCGAAAATCGGGTGTTCATAGGTTTTGTGGTTAATACTCAGATGCTCAGTTTGATTCCCTTGATCCACAAGTCTGTTTTTATGCCAGGCTGCTTTTATTACTGTAGCTCTATAGTGTAGCTTGCTTGAAGTTGGATATGGTGATGACTCCTGAGGTTCTTTTGTTGAGCAAAATTGATATGGCAATTTTAGCTTTTCTGTCATTCTAGATGAAACTGAGTATTGTTCTTTAAAGGTTTGTAAAAAATTGTGTTGAGATTTCGTGTAATTTCATTGAACCTGTAGATTACTTTTGGTAGGATTATCATTTTTCCCCAGCCACTGTGTAGTATAGTATGGTGGTTTCTCAGAAAACTGGGCATCAATCTCCCTAAGGATCTAGCAACACCATTTTTCAGCATATACCCTAAAGATGCACATTTGCACCCTAAAAGCATTAGCTCAACTATGTTTATAGCAGCATTATTTGTGATAGCAAGAACCTGAAAACAACCTAGATGCCCTTCAACTGAGAAATGTATTAACAAACTGTTGTACATCTACACAATGGAACACAACTCAGGAGTAAGAAAAAATTATATACTAAAATTTGCAGGAAAATGGATGGATTTGGAAAATATCCTTTTGGCCAGGTCTCACATTACCAGAAGGATAAGCAGGTGATGTGCTCATTCATTATTAGACTTTAAGCAAAAGCACTCTTATGTCATTGAAAGAGAGGAAATCTTTAGCGTGAATGTCTTTGATCTTGATCTTAAACTATTCCTACAATGATAATATTTGGATTTAGTCTCATTTGTATTTGGTCTCTTAAAATTCCACTGAATTTGCCATCCACTTCTAAGAATAAAATATAATGAATAAATGGGAAAAAGAAAAGGTAAGTGATAGAAACTTATAAAGGCACAGAATTCTTTCCCCATCTCCCAGTCCAGTCAAAGAGAGTGAGGATCAATTATATAAGCAAAAGGGTCAATATCATGATAGGGAAATCCACAATGACAGTTGAGCTACTGGGAGCTCATGGGCTATGGACTGACAGTTGGAATCCTGTATGGGACTGAAATAGGCACTCTGAGTGTGGAAGACAGTGTGTGGCTTGGGCAGATTGTGGGGCTTCTGGAAGTGGAACCAGAATTTATCTCAAGTGCATGAACTAGCTTATTGGAGCTCATTCCTTATAGAGGGATACCTTGATAAGCCTTCATATGGTGGATGGGTTTATTCCTGCCTCAACTTGATATGCAGACTATATTGACTCGCTGTGGGAGGAGTCCTTACCCTCTCTGAGAAGTGGAAGGGGGATAGGGTTGGGGAGAAGCAGGGGGCTAGTTGGAGGAGGAGAGGGAAAACTGTGGTTGGTAGGTAAAATTAAGGAAAACTTTTAAATAAATAGATAGATAGATAGATAGATAGATAGATAGATAGATAGATAAATAAATAAATAAATAGAAATTTGTTACTTTTAATCCACTTCCAATCAAGCTTCCAAGCAGAAATATTTTTCTTCTCCTTCTATGCTGTTTTTCCAAAGAAACTTCTCAAAAGAGGCTTTGTTCCTTGCCAGTGGAATGTCTTCACCCCAAACTTATTTTTCCCTTTAAAAAATTTATTTATTTATTATTTTTTATTACAATAAAGTCATATTTTTTATCTGTGTATACCCTTATTCATGCTCCCTTCCCCCTCCTGCCCCTCCAAGTCACTCTCTCTTCTCAACCTGTCAGATCGGCTAAGATAAAAGACACAGATTACAACCTGTGCTGGAGAGGTTTCAGAGCAAGGGAAATACTTGTTCAGCCACACTGGAATACAGGATGGCTGTTCTTCAGAAAACAGGGAATCTATCTCCCCAAGGGTCCAGCAGTTCCACCACTGGGTGTATACCCTAAAAATGCACCCCAAACTTTTTAAAAAAAGATTTATTTGGGAAAGTGTAATCCAGGATAGTGGCTTCCTCTGCAATAGTTGAGAAGGGCTACTGATAATTAAACAATCAATGGGGCTTATATAGGGCTTGTTAAGGGAAGATTTTTCCAGGGAGATGTCCAATGGTCCAATTTAGATGCTTTTGACTTTGGTCATGCTCATATTGGCTAGATTTTGAGCTCAGAAATTGGTAGTTTTTCTACTCAAGGACTATTTGGTTTTGTTTGTCAGGGGCAGAATTGAATCTGGCTTGAGGTTCAAAGTGTGTTTCCTTTTTTTCCAGTAAATAAAATTTTGGATGATAAATGACTGCATTAGTCATTTACAGAGGGCTCACTGTCTGTGGCTGCTTTTAGGTCCCAGTGGAAGAAATGAGCCACTATCATAAGGACTAAATGGTCTAAAATGCCTGAAAGTTTTGGCTTTCAGATGGTTTGCAAATATTTACTGACTCAGTATCGGAATCTTCGTGTTCTTAGCTTCTAATAATTTAAAGATACTCCAGAACTATTTCTTAAATTTGCATCTTGCTATGCTGTTTGTTTGAGGGTTTGTGTTCACAGGACATGTTTTGTTCAGATATACCTTCCTCTCCCTTCCATAACTTCTCTTTATATCCCATTTCGATTTTTTTTCCAATTTCTTGTGTTTTCCGGTTAAACACATGCCCACATGTGTGCATGTGAAAAATGGGTGGCCTCTTAGGGGCTGCATCTCTGAGGAGAACTGAATCTACCTTTCCCAGCATCTAACATTGATCAACCACACCAGCCAGGGATGAGACTCTGTGTCACTTTTCCCCACTCATGCTGGGGTTTAGGCTACCTTAACTTTGTACATGTAGTCGCAGACACTGATTTCTACCTGTAACAGCACTGTTATATTCAAAAATCAGCATTGTATCACAGCACCCACTATTTCTCTGAATATTCAGAACATTTTTAGAATGTTTTTTAACCATCAATTTGTCAGGAACGTACTTATTTTTAGTAATGTCCTCAAACATGTCACGTTCTTTTCCCCCTCATTCCATCTTGAAGTTTAATCTTTTATGTTACTGCAGCTAAATCTGAGTTTTAAGTCTGTAGAATCTTATGGGACTACTTTTTTAAAAGCTTTTGTTTAAAAAAAGTCAATATGGCTCGAACCTGACATTGTGCCATCTAAGGTTGTATATAATATACTTTAATCACAGTCCTTCATCACTACATTGAATTTTACTTTATTTTATTTTTTGTTGTCTGTCTAGCCCTGGCTTTCCTGAAGTTAGCTCTATAGACCAGGCTGGCCTCTAACTCATAGAGATCCATCTGCTTCTGCCTCCTCAGTGCCAGGACCAGAGGTGTGTGACACTACAGTCTGGCTACATTTACTTTTTTAATGGACTTTGTTCAGGTATTTGAAGACAGACAGATTTTTTAAATTTTAATTATGATCACAGTATAAATATCAGTATTCACTTCAGTGGTGCTTTATCCTGGATAATATACTCTATCTACTGTGTAATGAGAAACAGATAATTTTATTGATAATGATGACTGTAAATATTGTAAACTCAAACCAAAGCCTAGTGATGGTGCATTTCCAGCATTCAGCAAACTGATCTTTGATGTTGAGGCCAGTCTTGTCAATAAAGCATATTCCAGAACAGATAAGAACAACATAGAGAAACCATGTCCTTTAAAACCAAAAGCAAAACCATTTAAAAAAAATTTCAAAGCACTAGCTAGAATTTCATGAAGCACCCCATCGCTTTATCTCCCCCACAGCTGCACTGATGACTGTGGCAACTAGTGTCTTTGTGCCACAGTGTATTCATATGTAAAATGAAATAGTTTTCTATTATGACCTCTTTAAATAGGACAATCCTAATTTAGATAATGAGCTTCGCAATTTGTGCTTCTCCTCCACAGGTTTATCTTATTGTTGTGATTCACTAATTTGAATCTTCTATAAATCAAATATTATTTTATATATGACATTAATTTTGTAATGATGAGGCCTTCACAATGCTTACAGAATAAAATTGGCATGTGAAGTTTGGAAGGTTCAGACCCTCAAAGAACAAACCAATATACAATTGGTGTCAGTATTGTTCACTTCATATTATTCCAACCTCCAGGACTGTGGATTATCTGATCCAGTTTATAAGATTTTGGGGGGGGGAAATAGAATAAACAATTTAATTAACACCAACGGGGGTTGGCTTTATAAGCTGAGCTGTGCCTAAAAAGTCTCATGCTAATGCTGGCCCTTGAATTGTCGGCTAGATCCCTCTTCAGCTGCAGTTGGTGGGTCCCCTTCTCTCCTTTCCTGCTGCTGGTTATAGGCATAGATTTATTCAAATACTGAGTCAGTTTTTGATAGAATATGACCCTGTCACTGGCATTATTATAGTATTTTTAACAAATGTGACCATTTGACATCTATTTTAGCCAATGCTGAATTCTTCAGAAAACTTGCAACAGGGATCATGGGAAGAATGCCACCATCATCTTTCATTAAAATTTTGAAAATTATCCACAAAATGTTCACATGGTCTTCACTGTCTCGTAGGCTCTAGCAGAAGGAAGCAGATTATTGAGTTTCAGAATAAATGCTGAGGCTATGAGCTGTATTTGTAGTGCATGTCTTGGCAGCCCTGTGACATTCTTTCTTGTAGCTCCTTGTGACTCTACAAGGTACCCAGAAGTTGATGTGAGATGCCCATTTGCAAGAGAGCAAGGCTTCATTGATATGGCTGCTTCACATTACACTTCTTTCCAGAGAAGAAAGCATTATTAGTTGTTCTCACATAATCTCTGACTTTGCTGAGAGCTCATAGTGAATGTTCTTCATTGCTTCCATATAGTCCAATTACCAGCCACAGCACAGCATACACAGCATTGCTCTACTTGGCAAAGTGTTCTACCTCTGTCCCCTGATGCTCTATAGTCAGATTTCAAGTAATACTTTCTGCAGTTTATTGGCCAAGTTAAATTAACATTAAGAAAGAAACTGAATAAATCAAAATCATGGCACTTTAACCTATTTAAATTCTTCCTAAAAATAGTCCTTAGATGTGGGACAATCAAAAATTTCCAGAAACTTATTAGAATTGTACAAAAATCTACCATCAACTACCTCATATGTTAGGGCTTATTTTAAAATTCTTTCTTTGTCCATTGCTTTTACCACTATGCTGTCTAATAAAATGTCAGTCATATACCCTTAACCATAAAACTTTATTTTTTTATTTATTTATTTATTTGCCTTGGTGTTTGCCTGGAACTGGAAGTACAGACAGTTGTTAGCTGCCATGTGGGTGCTGGGAATCGAACCCGGGTCCTCTGGAAGAGCAGACGGTGCTCTTAACCACTGAGCCATCTCTCCAGCCCAATGTCAGTCATATACATACCCAGGGCCCATCATTATAGGTGGTGGTGTTTGGTATGATCTAATAAAATAAAAAAGATTTCTTCCCTGCCTGTTGAATTTAAGTGTGTTGATTTAGCAGCATTTTTATAAATTCAGAATCATGTTTTTCTTTGTTCAATGATGACTTTTCTCACGCTTTTGTTCTTTTGCTAACATTCTCTTCTTCATCAGAAATAAAAAAAATGTTAAATTTTTGTCTGTTTTATTAATATTCTATTTTTCTACCCCATGGGTTACTCATGCTGTGATAGGGATTTTGTTTTATCACACATGGTACTATTTTTTCATCCTCTCCATAGTAACTGCTGCCTGCAGAGGAGTCTGAAATTCACTTCTTTATTTTCCTCTTCCATTTACCCCTCTTCTTTTTAAAAAAAGACATATTATAACTTCATTTGTTAGGGTTACAGGAATACAGGGAGAATACTTAGGTATTCTCCCTGTATTCCTGATCTCTCCAGGGCTTTAATCATAAAGGAGTGTTGGATTTCGTCAAAGGCTTTTTCAGCATCTAAGCATATGATCATGTGGTTTTGTTCCTTTAGTTTCTTTTATATGATGGATAACATTACAGCTTTTCATATGTTAAACCAGCCCTGTATTTCTGGGATGAAGCCTACTTGGTCGTGGTGGACAATATTTTTTATACATTGTTGTATACGGTTTGCCAAAATTATTGAGAATTTTAGCATCAATATTCATGAGGGAAATTGGTCTGTAATTTTCCTTCTTTGTTGTGTCTTTGAGTGGCTTGGATATTAGGGTAATTGTGGCCTCATAAAAGGAATTTGGCAATATTTCTTCAGTTTCTACTGTGTGAAATAGTTTTAGGAGTAATGGTAGTAATTCTTCTTTGAATGTCTGGTAGAATTCAGCACTGAAACCATTTGTACCATGGCTGCTAGGTGAGTTTGATTCTAATTGTTCTAAGGCTTTCAGCTGAGCTGTTAGGCCTCTAGTGGGGGATTTCTCTAGGTTTTTCATGTAGGCATCTAGAGCTATGGATATTCCTCTTAAGATTGCTTTCATTGTGTCCCACAAGTTTGGATATGTTGTGAATTCATTTTCATTAAATTCTAGGAAGACTTTGATTTCTTTCTTAATTTCTTCCTTGACCCAGAGATGGTTCAGCTGAGTGATGTTTAGTTTCCATGAGTTGGTAGGCTTTGTTTGATTTTTAAAGTTGTTGAACTCTAACTTTAGGCCCTGGTGGTCTGATATGTTACAAGGGATTATTTCCATTTTTTGTATCTGCTGATATTTGCTTTATGAACAATTTTGTGGTCAACTTTGGACAAAGTTCTATGAGGAGCTGAAAAATATGTATATTCCTTTGAATTTGGGTGGAAGATTCTGTAGATATCTATTAAATCCATTTGTATCATAACCTCTTTTAGACTCCTTATTTCTATGTTGAATCTCTGTCTGGTTGATCTATCCAGGGTTGAAAGTGGGGTATTGAAGTCTCCCACTATTAGGGTGTAAGAATTGATGTGGGATTCGAGCTTTAGCAGTGTTTCTTTTATATAAGTAGGTACCCTTAAATTAGGGGCATAAATAATCATGATTCAAAGCTCCCCTTGACCAATTTTTCCTGTGATGAATAAGTACTGACCATCTTGGTCCCTTTTAATTGCTTTTCACTTAAAGACTTCTTTGTTAGATATTAGGATTGCAACCTTGTTTGTTTCTTAGGACCATTGCCTGGAAAATATTTTCCCAACCCTTTACTCTAAGCCTGTGTCTGACTTTTCAGTTGAGGTGTGGTTCTTGTAGGCAACAGAAGGATAGCTTCTGTTGTTGTATCCATCTTGTTAGTGTGTGATGTCTTATAGGAGAGTTGAGTCCATTGATATTAAGGGAAATTAGTGAACATTGATATTTTCTGCCATTTTTTGGTGGTAACTTGTTTGTATTTTCTTTCTTTAAGTATTCTTTTGTGGAATTATTGTTTGTGGTTTCATGGGTGTATCTGGGGTCCTTAGGTTGTAGTTTTCCCTCTAATACTCTCTGTAGTGCTGGATTGGTAGATAGATATTGTTTCAGTCTGACTTTGTCATAAAATATCTTGTTTATTCCATGTATGGTGATTGATAAATTTGCAGGGTACAGTATTCTACTTTGGCAGCCATGCTCTTTTAGGGACTGTATAACTCTGACCAAGCCCTTCTAGCTTTCATTGTTTCCATTGAATATTCAGGTGTTTTTCTGATGAGTCTGCCTTTATAGGTAATTTGGCCCTTTTCTTTTGCAGCTCTTAAATTTTTTTCTTTGTTCTGTATGTTTTGTGGCTTATTATGTGGCACACTGACTTTTTGGGGGTCATATCTATTTGATTTTCTGTATGCTTCTTGTATCTTTTTAGGCATTTCTTTCTTCAAATTAGGAAAGTTTTCTTCTATGATTTTATTGAATACATTATTTGTGTCTTTGAGCTGGTATGCATCTCCTCCTTCTAGTCCTATTATTTTTAAGTTAGGTATTTTCATGATGTCCCAGATTTCCTGAACATTCTGTGCTATGGCTTTTTTGGTTTTAGTATTGTCTTTGACTGATATATCTATTTGAGCTTCTGAGTCTTCCAATTCAGAGAGTCTATCTTTCTTCTCTTGAATTCTGTTGGTTATGTATGTATTTGTAGTTCCAGCTTTTTTCTTCATGTTTTCTATTTCCAACTTTGCCTCATCTTTTGCCTTTTTTATTGCTTCTATTTGAGTTTTTAGTTCCTGCCATGTTTCTTTCATAGATTTTTCATCTCTTCCAATTTTTTGTTTGTATTTTCTTCTATTTGTTTAAGGAATTTTTTCATATCTTCTTTCAGGGCTTCAATGATCATCATAAAGCAATCTAATGGTGGAAAATTATGTGCTCCAACTACAATCCTAAACATGTTTGAGTATGAGATTATAACTTTATCAACAAATGATGAACAAAGTAAAAATCTGTTTTGTTTCCATTAGGTCCGCTGTTAGACAAATGTCTTATACTGCCATGTTGACTTACATAGCCAATGGAGGAAAGCAGGTATCTTTTGTTCTATTGTTATTTTGCTAGAAGGTTGTTAAAGAGAATCATTTTATCTAAATGTTTACTCCTTAACTGTGGAACAAATAGAGAATGAAGGTTAATTTGCAAATAAATAAAACATTATCTTTCTCCTGGTTTTTGTGGTACAGCTCTTCATAGGGAGTGCTTGATTACACATATAACTAGGAGTTTGTTGATTGCCTTTTTCTGTATCACAAACAATGCTTAAGCTAAGATCTTGTGGTAGAATTCAGGTGTAAGTAGGAATAGGGTTTTAAGCATTTAAGATTAGTGATGTTAGCTCCAAATAGTTTTTTTTTTTTTTTATCTATATGGGAAATATAATTAGGGCATACCAGTATTTTATCTATCTGTAGCTGTTCTTAGATTTTTTGAAATGTTTTAGTTTTAACACTTTGTCTAAGGGTTGAACCTGTCAGGTGTCTACTAATAAATATAATTGCAGAGAGGATGACAATGAATCTTCTTTGAGCAAGGAAACCAAGACCTGATTTGTTCAAAAAAAAGATCTTGTCTGTGTAACTATTTTTTCACATAACTGGGGAAAACTATACTTATGCCTTAGATGTAATGGAGGGAATTTTGACTAATAAAAGAACAATTACATTGCTAAGAGTTCATGGGAAATGAATCCCCAAAAGAAGAAATAGAAAAGCTATAATTGCATGCAAGAAATCCACTGAAGAAAACAGCTAACACATTAATAGGCAATTAATATCAAAATACCTTGAGTTGGGCTTTAACTCTCCCAAGGCTGTTGGCTCTGATGGGTCATGCTTGTCAGTGGCAAATGATTTCCTACTTCATATTTCTGCTGTTTCCAACAGCAATTCTAGTAAAAAGAAGTGACCACTATTTACCATAATGTGAGTCTGTGGCTGTACTCAGATCTGTGCGGTCACTCTTCCCAATGTAGAAATGGGTGTCTGTGTCATCAGTCACATAAGATTCTGCATCCAAAGTCCAATGTGGTTACATTCACTAAAATCCAATATCCTCAATAATAACTTGGATTTACTTTGTTAGAAGTTACTTGTATAATGGCAAATATAATTTTTAAAAGATTTATTTTTATTGTTTGTGTATCAATTTGTATTATTCAAATTCTAAGTCTTTATTTCTTTAATGTTGTGGATCAACACAGACCTAAAGTTGAATATCAATACTGAGATCACATGATGTGTGATCTCATTAGTCTTATTAAGTAAAAATCAAGACTAAAATATCAGAGTGAAAGCTAAAAGATCAGGGCAAAAGAGCAACAGCCACTAGGGACATCCAAATTCTACCAATTCTAAAACCAAATTGGGGCTGTGGTCCTGTTTCTACATACCTTACTTTCCTATTTCCACTTCCCAATTGTGCTGAGATTAAAGGCATAAACCTCCCACATGCTGAGATCAAAATCTTGAGCCTTCTAAATTCTGAGATTAACAGGTGAAGCACACAATTGAGCTCTTTTTCTGGTAAACATTTCAATCTTGTGGAGCCCAGGGTGACCTTTCTTATCATCTTTCTACTTTCTCTTCCCAAGTCAGGAGATTAACGGTATATGCCCCCAATGCCTGCTTTCTATGGTTAGCTAGAAGCTAGCACTGCCCTCTGATCTTTAGAAAATCTTTATCAGAAAACAAACAATTTGTCACACAACTTATCTGACATTTCCTTTAACAATGAACATAGTTCTATTCCACTTTGGAAATGGAACAATGATAAAAAACGTTTCCTCTAATGTTTCAAATTTCTCCCCATTTTTTGAAAGATTTCAATTTCCTATGGTCTCTGACATGTTAAGCAGAAATAACATGTTCCTAGTAACTTTTAGTGACCAATTATTCAGGGATGTTTTGATGTTATATTTCCTCATATGTGTACTTTGCTCTCAAAGAGAAAAGTTAAGTTCAATTTTCAATTATTCTGCTTTTAAAGTTCTCACAATGATTACATCGGTCTTATTTTTCATCTCATGATTCATAAGAGTCATGTTATGAGAGAAAACTTCTTTTCTTTGCTCTAAGGACTCATCTATGTAGGTTGTTCAGATACAGTTTTTCCTAATTTTCAGAATATCTTTTACTAATTCATACTAAAAATCAAATCGAATGATACTCTTCTTTTTTGAATTATAGTTTAAAGTTCATGGTTGTTTCTTCGTTTTGTCTGTAATATCTTCTGTTTTTGTTTTTTTTTAAGTCAGCAATTTTCCAACCACCTTAGGAATTTTCACTGTGCTTTGCCTCATATATAACTCTAAGATGGAGATTCAATAAAGGCATTCCGGTTGCACAAATGACCCAGCAGTCTTGTGTTTTTCAGTCTCCAGTCCTATTCCAGACTTGCTAATGACCCAGGTAATGCGGGTGTTACATTTGAGATTAGGAATTTGAGGTACTTTGAGAGATGAGCCTCAGGAAAGGTTGAGGATGAACTAAAGTAATTTCCAGCCCAGGGCCTGATTAGCCACCCAGTGCGAACAGGGAATTCAAGATAATCTTGAGAGATCACCCTCAGGAGGCTGGCTAGCAAGTAAGATAAAGTTTGAGGGTAGATTAAAGTATGAGTACCAATAATTCAATACAGGTTTTAAGTGAGTCATTAGTTACACTTTTAAAGAAACAGGGCACCATTATTAAGACACACACTGCACAAGAATTTATTAAGGTTGACTTGGAACATTAAGAGTTTGGGCAAAGTAAAGAAACAGGGCACTGCTATTTAGACAGGTCTGTGCAGGAATTTTTTTAAGGTTGTACTGGAGTTTGAGGAGGGAAATTTGGAGGTTTGGTTGTTCCTCAGGGGACTAGGATTGTGCAGTGGGTGCTTAGTAAAAGATGTGCTTTTAAGCACCTATATGAAGATGAATGAGGGGCTCTCAAATTTGTCACAGACCTTTCAGGAGATTTTGGATGAGGAGTCTGACAAATTTAGAAGGGACTTTGAGGAGGGAGATATTTAGAGTTTGGGAAAAGAGGTTGGGGAGGAAGTAATTTAAAACAAAATAAAACAAAACAAAACAAGCATTGGCCTGTTGCCTGGCTCCTGCAAACCAATATATCCTATGTTTAATGATTTTGGTGATACTGTTCAAGCCCTTCGGCCATTTCATCTTAATGCTGGATCTTTAAAATTTTATTTCAAAAATCCCTAAGGATCAAGCCACTCAAATAGTTAAACAGTGTCCTTTATGCGCAGAATTTCTGTCAGTATCCCATTTTGGAGTGAATCCTCCGGGCATTGCTGCAAATCATATTTGGCAGATGGATGTTATTTAAGTTCCATACTTTTGAAGGATAGCCTATGTCCATGATTCTATTGATACTTATTCCCATCTTATTTTTGCCTCTGCACATTCTGGGGAAAAGTTTAAGGATGTTAGAAGCCATTTTAAATAAGTACAGAAAAGACCTTAAGAAAGGAGAAATAACAGTATTCTAGCAGGGTAAAATGTAAACCTTCCCCCATCCCCACCAGCTTTCAGTTTGATAAACAGGTATGCCTAACAGAATCCTGCCGTGGGAAACAGATAAGGGAGCACTGTTCTATCAGAAAAACCTGTTGCATAGGTGTTCTACTACACCCCATACTGATGCCCTAAAGGCTTCTAGCAGGGGCTCTGGGCTCAAGACTGGCACTTCAGGTAATGACAAATGACCAAAACATGTTTGAAAACAATGGGGAAGGCATCTTATCCTCTGAGACTTTCGAAGTGGATTGTCAGATTAAAATCTCTCTAGCTTGAACTATGTGAATATAACCCATCACTCACTCTCTTTCATGAAATAGCACCCAAGTGAACCATAGAATGGACTGCTGTGACTTCTGCCCTTCCTTAAGAAATTTTAACATAAAACACTAGAATGTTTTAACAAGGATAAGAAATTACAAGGATCTTTCATTTTTCCATTATCTCCTGGGCTTTTAGTCTATTGTGAATTTGTCCTAATGTCAATTATTTAGATTTTTTTTAAAGCTAATCTACTTGAAATCCTCAAAATTAGTACCAAAGAAACGATACAGCTTACTATACTAGTGGTTAATCTGTAAAACTTCTGAGATGTTTTCGAAGACATTTTTCTCTGTGTAAATAGTGAATACAAGACACCAAAGCTTCTGAATTTATTTACTGAGACCAAACACTTTGGCATCAAAAAAACCATTATTTTAGTTTATCTTAATTTACCACAACCACTGAACAGCTTGGGATCTGAAACACCTTGTCTAGCTTTACAATAAACTAAACTTCCAAAAGTGTACAATTTTTAAATAATTTGCTTAATTTAATCTTGATAGGTATTTGAGAGAAAATACATACTGACAATTTTTTTTTTTTGATGACAGGACACAGAGATGGTACAGATATAAGTAGAGTAATAATACATTGATCCATCAGAAATGCTTAGAACTCAGTAATTTCAGCATAAAATAGTACAAGCAGTTAAAAACCAGGTTTTATAACATCCAAACCAACAACAGAGTCTTACTAAGCATTCTTTGTAATATTAGCATAAATGCCTTGATTTCAAATTAAAAGATGAAAATAAATTTGTGATGTAAGGTCTTTGACAAAATATTGCATTACTCTGATAAGAGTTTTATCTAATTGCTTTCAACAGCGAACCATGCTTTCGGTTCACACTCATTTTCCACAGGGAGATAAAGTCTACAGTTAGAACAAAAGCCTTCCACAAATGGACAGTGACCCTTAGCAATAGGCTGCTTGACCTTTGTAATGAATTATGCTTATTGCCTTTCACTAATCCAAAGCCAGAGTCACATCAGAGGGAAAAATCAAAAAAGGAAAATTTCTTATCTGCTTCTAAATACAACTTAGCATTAAAATGTGACTTGAAAAATTTTAGATTTAAAGATTAATCTAAATTTTCTGAAAGAAAATATCAAATGAGTAATGGAATTATATGATAAATTGTACAACTCAAATATCTGAATAGAAACTAGCCCATGATCTTATTCTCAGTTTTTGGCAGAAAATAGTTCCTTTTAAATTATTTTTTATATATTGGACCAAAACTATGTTCTGCTGTACGCATTCGTTTGGTGATGGCTACTCAAAATTCTTGACCCCCATCAATGATGAAAAATTTGCATATTTAGCCAAAGGGATGTAGGGACAGTTAGCCAATGGTGCCTTCCTTCTGGAAGCCTGTTCCATCATTCCACAACACTGGTAACTTAATCAATGAGCCATCTCCCCAGCCCCAACACTCATATTTTATAAAAGAGACTTCATTTTTGATTGTTGAATTAAGTTTCATTCTCCATAGTTAACTCAGGGTTGCTCATACCAGCCTTGCCTTTTCCAGGGTTTGAGCTGTTCTCTGTCCAGGTCTGAGAATCCATAAGGAGGTAACTCTGGAACTCTCTAAATGGCTTTGCAGGAAATTGATGGTTTTCAGAATTTTAGCTGTTGAATTTAGTCCTTCAGGAGTAGATAGTTGTTCAGGATCCTGGTTAACAAGACAAGTTGGAAAGGAACAGCCATCAACTTGACTTGAAAATACTGGTAGCAGTCAGTACTTCTTCTCATCACCAGAAACTTGCAGCATGAAACCCAAGCTGAATCCATTCTTATCTGTTCTGTGTCTAAATACTGGATTTCTGAATGCCTCTAATGTAGACTTATTTTTGCCGACTAGCCAACAATGACAACCAAACAGAGAAGACAAGCTGACAGAAAACATAGCTGTAGCAAAGAATAAAAACATTTTATGGAACTTGGCTTGAGTATCAGGCAGACCATTTGGCCAAAATCGGATAAAATGTTGTAAATCTGTAGCAGCAATAAAAAGTCTGTACAGCAGAGAATACACCAAGAAAAAGAGGAAAAATTTATAATTTGAAAATCCAACACAATTGTTCACCTATGGGCAATGATGGTCCATCTTCAAAATACATTTATCATAGACTGAACAGTGATGTCAGCGGTCTGGTTTTATAAGTTGGCATCTGTGACAATATGGCATTGTTCTGGGCATGGTCCCGGTATAGATGAGAATGTCTTTGGCTGCCTGCCTCAGAACTTCTTGATGGGCTTCTCCCCTTGGTTCTCTCTCCAGCAATTTTTTCTCTGCTTAAGAGAGATGGAATTCTTTTGAAGGATTCTTGGGCAGTGTAAAAATGGTCTTTCCATATGACCAGACAAACATTGCAAAAAGTAGATGGTAAGCCATGAGGCACACAACTTGCTTACCAATATTTTCCATGGACACTATGCACAGTTGGTTAGCATAGGCATAGTAGGACAAGCCCAGCAGGAAGGTGATGAAAACCACTGGAATCCAGTAGAGCACCTGCTGGCACAGCTGCAAACCACCTGGACCCTAGGGCTCCATCTTCCAGCCACACACACCTGCCTAGCTCTCCTCCCTCTGCCACCCACTTGCCTGGATCAGGGCCAGGCTTGGGGCTTCCTGAGCACCAGCGGGAAAGGCGGGAGGGGGGGAGAAGGGGGGGAAAGGAGGGGGACTGATGGCGGCTGCTCTGTGGCCACTGCAGTGGGCCATGGGGCTAGCTAGCTCCCCATCCTGGGGCCACTAGCAGGCTCTGCTGACTCCCACTACTCAGCCTGGCCAAGGCAACAGCTCTGAGTGGAAGCATGAATGTAAATTCTATGACAGTACTTGGAGTGGCTATTAATTTGATTATAGAGAAAAGTCCGGTCTAGGCAACACCTTCACTATTGGTTGGAGACTTAGGCAGGGACACCCTGTGAGTTCTTGTCCCCAGCACCAGGTCTTTTTTCCAGCTCCACATTGGTTTCCTTTATTAAGATCTCCGTCTCTCTTTTTTTTTCTTTCCTTTTTGTTGCTCCTCTCACTCAATCATCTTTTTCTCTCATGATTTGTTCCCACCTTTCCTTGGTTGCGACTCCTTATGCGCGCAATTAGTTAAAGAGATCTTCTCTATTTAATCTTCCTAGCAGAATCCCTGAATGCTTCTATAAGTTCCTTCTGATCCCAAGCTTTGAAGGGGTTGTGGTTTTCAGCTTCAGTGTTCTTTGCTTTTTGATTAAAGTCCACTAATGAGTGAGTACATCCATGCTTATCTATCTGGGCTTTTCATGCTTCACTCAGGAGGACATTTTCCAAATCCATCCATTTGCCAGCACTTTTTTTTGTTGTTTTTCTGCTGAGTAGTAGTACTCCATTGCGTAGATGTACCACAGTTTATTAATTCATTCTTCAGTTGAAGGGCATCTAGGTTATTTCCAGGTTCTTGCTATTACAAACAATGGTGCTATGGAGATAGTTGAGCTAATGACTTTGCACTGCATATATTGGGTATATGCTCAATGGTGGTATTGCTGGGTCTTTGGGAAGATTTATTCTCAGTTTTCTGAGGAACCACCATACTGCACTCCAGAGTGGCTGTACAAGTGTACACTCCCCCCAACAATGGAGTGTTTGTCTTGCTCTGCATTCTCTCCAGCATAGGCTTTTCTCTGTGGTTTTGACCTTAGCTATTCTGACAGGCTTAAGGAGGTATCTCAAAGTTGTTTTGATTTCCATTTCTCTGTGTTGAGCAATTTTTGAAGTGCCTATCAGGCATTTGTAATTCTTTTGCTAAGAATTAACTTTTTAGTTCTGAAATCTATTTTTTTTAATTTGGTTATTCAAGGATTTGGGCTCTAGTTTCTTGAGTTCTCTTTATGTTTTTGAAGTCAGTTCTCTGTCAGTTGGAGGGTTGGTAAAGATCTTCTTCCATTCTGTAGGCTGTTGTTTTGTCTTATTGACAGTGTTCTTGGCCTTACAGAAACATCTCAGTTTCAGGAGGTCCCACTTACTTATTTTTCTTAGTGTCTATGCTACTAGTTATTTTAAGAAGTGGTCACCTATGCCAATGTGTTGGATGGTATTTCCCACTTTCTTTTCTTTCAGGATCAGAGTAGCTGGTTTTATGATGAGGTCTTTGATCCACTTGGATTTGATCCACCACGATCAACTATGCCTCATCCCAGAAATGCAGGAATGGTGCAAAATACAAAAACTGTGAATGTCATCCATTATATAAACAAATTGAAGGAACAAAAACAGCACATGGTCATCTCGTTAGATGGTGAAAAACCCTTTGACAAAAATCTAACATCTTTTTATATTAAAAGTCCTGGAGAGAACAGGAATACAGGGAAAACACCTAATCATAATGAAGGCAATATACTAGAAGCTGATGGCAAACATCAAATTAATTGTAGAAAAACTCAAAGCAATCCCACTAAACTCAGGAACTAGACAAGGCTTTCCCCTCTCTCCTTATCTATTCCAAATAGTTCTCCAAATGTCAGCCAAAGCAATAAGAGAATGAAAGGATATTAAGGAGATACAAATTGTAAATGAAGTAGTCAAACTATCCCTATTCACAGATGAAAACTCTTTGAGTCACTTTATGTTTTCATTTGTTTAAGCTTCTTAGCAGTGACTTTCCCAGTCTTTGTCCATTGTCAGTCATCTGTGTCAATTATCTTCTTGTTCTGAGCTTCCTCCAAACCAAATGCTATAATCTACAATCTCTGTCAGCTGTATTTGATTCCCAATGCTTTCTTCCTCATGTTTTAAGCATGGTTCACTCCTCTATGACACTGGAACATATTATTGACACCTAAAGTCTTTATCATTTTGGTGGGAGCACATTTATCCAACTCATATTGACAGTTGTTTGTTGTTCCTCAGTTCCTTTTACCATTTTTGTAATCATTATTCTTCCTTTATTGTGTATTTATCCTACCCCAACCTACTACTTTATTTGTATATTCAAATATAAAATACTGTCTAAAAATTTGAGTTTTGTAGGATATACCTTAACTTCATAAGGTTAAACATAACTGTTGGAGGTCAGCATGCATGTGACAACTGTGTTTATTATGTTTCTGTCCTAATATTTTGTGGTAGACTTGTATACCTTGTGTATTATGTAATGATTACTGAGGTATTATCTTTGCTTTTGAAGTCTAATGTTATTTATAATAAAGAAATGCTAAATTTTGTGAAAAATAGTTATTACCTTAGGGCTGGTAAATGGATTGTTGCCATCAATTTTATTCCCTCAGAGATTAGAAAAATCTCATGTGAGAAAAGGAAGAAAATGTGTAAGAAATAGAGGCACTGAATGACCCCAGGAGAACACAGCACTTTGAATCAATTAAGCAAAGATCCTATCAAATAACCAAAGCTGAATCCAAGAATCCAATGTCTGCATGGATCTTTACCTTGTCTTTAGCATATACATTTTAGTTAGCTTAGTATTTTACGGGCCTCATGTGTATATGTATAAATGTGTCTAATTTTTGTGATTTATTTTTCGATCTTTTTTGCTCATGCTTTGCCTTGTTCAACCTAAATAGGATAATTTCATTTTATCATATCTTATATTGTTGTGTGTTGTTTCCTAATGACAGAAATAAAGTAGATCAACATGAGAGGTCATGTGGAGAGCAAGTAGGAGTATCAGGTAGAGGAGAAGCTATAATCATGATATATTGTATAAAAGTATATTTTTTCACTACACAGAAAAATATTTCATTCAATTCAGATAAAATAATTTAGTTATATCAGTCTTTTAGACCTTCGGTGTGATAAGTAACACTTAATGTTGCCTATAGTTGAGTCACCAATGAATCTTAGGATAAATTGTGATACCATTTTATTTTATACTGAAATCACTGAATTATAATAAAATCAAAAATGATATTATTTTTTTTTTGCTTTTTTTTGTTTAGAGTCCACTAATGAATGAGTGCATCCCCTGCTTATCTTTCTGGGTTGAGATACCTCTCTCAAAGCATGTCCAAGCAGCAAACCACAACCCCTGAACAGCTTTGGATCTGAAATACCTGGGAGAGGCACCTTGGATCCCACTCCCTCTAGAGAAACACCTGACTCAGTCGTGATGTTGGGGTAAGGAAACTGGATCTGCCGGGAGTGGATGCTGAAATGAGCAATAATGGGACCTTGGGAACTCCTGCCCATGCTGCAGAGGAGATGGGGAGATATGGAGAAGAGAGAGGGTGTGTGAGGGGGAAGGGACCTTGAATAAGGATATACACGGATGGAAAATGTGACTTTATTCATAATAAAAAAAGAAAGAAAAAAAAGAAAAAAGCCTAGAAACTACCTAGTTGCCCCTCAACAGAGGAATGAATTAACAAGCTGTGGTACATCTACACAATGGAGTACTACTCAGTAGTAAGAAACAATGATATTCTATAATTTGCAGGCAAATGGATGGATATGGAGAATATCCTCAAGAGCGAGGTTTCACAATCCCAGAAAGATAAGCAAGGGATGTATTCACTCATTAGTGGACTTTAAACAAGAAACAAAGTGTGCCTAAGCTGCAAACCACAACCACCGAACAGCTTGGGATCTGAAGCATGTTGAACTGGCACTTTGTAGCCTATTCCCTTCAGAGGAACACTTGAGCCAGTCTTGATGTGGGGATGAAGAAAGTGGATTTGCCTGGAGTGGATGCTGAACTACCTTGAGACCTTGGGACCTACTGTCCTTGCCAGGGAGGAGATAAGTAGATGGAGAGAAGAGGGACCTGTAGGGGCAGGAGAGGAAAGGCATTTTAACAAGGGGCTACATGGGTAAAAATGAGACTTTATTAATAATTTAAAAAATGAGAAAAAATAGCAAATATGATAATATTAAAGATTTACAATGAAATACTCATTCAACAATACGTTTTATTCTAAATCCTTAATTATTTTCCAACCAAAATTACTCATAAAGCACTAGACTGTAAAGTCCTATTTTGACTGCTAACTCTTCTCTGCTTGTCTTCACAATATGGCTCTGAGGTACCATAGCCAAGCCTACCTTCCCAGTTATTAGAAGCAGTATTAAATATTGTTGACCTTTTTCCAACCCCAGCTCTGGGGAATTTTAGGGTCCACACTATCACCTAGCAGAACATCTCTGCCTGCTGCTGAATATGAACTCCACTTAAGTATTTTATAGCAAGGCTTCTTAAATAGCCACACAGTTTTTGATGCTAAGACTGAGTCTGCAAGCCTCTCTTAAAGAAGCCATGTATCTGGTCACAGTCAGCAAGCAGACCTGACCCAAGAAAAAAATGCTACTAAGAAGCCATCAGTGACTCTGTGCCTTTTTTTTTTCCTTAAGTCTATCATATGCATCTTGTGCTTACACTGAGACTTTTATGAGACTTTGGGGACCATTCTTACTGCAGCTTAAGCTGCCTAATACAAACCCACCATTTTGTAATTCAATCCTTCAGGCCATGCCATCTCTTTACCATGACCTTCTTTTGTGTGCTTTTTATGATCTAGAACTCTTTTAAGCTTTTACAGGCTTC
>PVIH01017676.1:0-41046 GCA_004025045.1 Sigmodon hispidus
AGGCACTGAGGCCTCTAGCCCCCTCCTGACCTCTGGGCGGGGTCCGAATCCGCCCCTCGGAGACCCCAGCAGTTGGTTCGCTCAGTTCGAGGTCGTGGCGGGGTTTCCCTCAGCAGGAGCCGTGGAAGTGGTCAGGGACAGCGTCCACCTGCCCCTGCCCCAGAGAGCGCTGGGATTCTGCAGCCAGCGCTGGGTCCCAAATTATTAAATCTTAAAAGCAGATTTAATGACAAGGAATACAATGTTTTAAAAGTCAAGTCACTGGAAATTGGCAGTGGCTCTCTGTATAGAAATGAGTACATGCACCTGGAGTGAAAATGTTTAAATTGTGTTAAAATATATGTAGTGGATGCCATCATCTTAAACATCTTAAATGACAATGAGGGCACCAAATGCATCTTTCCCACCATCTACAGAGCTCTTTTTATCCTGAAGAACTGAGTCCCTGTGCTTCCTAAACACCTTTCCTTGTCCTATTCCCTCAGCTACCATTCTGTTTCTCGTCTCTATAATCTTGACAATTCTAGATGTGTCATCCAGGTGAAATCATACAATGCTTTCCCTTTTGTGATTGGCATAATGTTGCCAAGGCCCATTTGGGAGTTATTCACTTAGCAAGATAGCTTTCAGTTTCCTCCATGCTGCAACCTGCCAGAATTCCTCATCCTCCATTTTAAGGCAGAGTGCTGTTCTTACTGTATTTTATATTCTGTTATTTTTCTAATCAGTCAGCATACACTAGGATTTCTTCCATGCTTTGGTCATTGCTTCCAATGCTTCTACGACTATGAATACATATCCTACTTTCAATCTTTCTGGGTGTGTGCCCAGAAATAGAGTTGATAACTCATATACCAATTATGTTTTTAATTAAAACATTTTATTTTATTGTGTGTGTGTGTGTGTGTGTGTGTGTGTGTGTGTGTGGCATAGCACATGGATGGAAGACAGAGAATAACTTTTGGGAGTTCTTTCTGTTCACTGTAGGATCCAGGAACTAAACTTGTTTCCTTCATAACATTAGCATCCTACTAAGCAAGAAGTGGGGAATTAAAAAAAAAAATCCAGCTTTCTCTGCTACAGTGGGGCAGAGCAGTTGTGATCTTCACAAGAACTGAGTTCTGTTAGGTAGATTGTGTGGAATACTCTGAATTTTGTCATCCCTTTGAAAACTATCTTAGCCCACATTTGGAGGACACCGAGTGCAACATGTTACTTTTGTACATTGACTCCTTATCCTACAAGCACAATTCTGAAACACAACACATTTAAAGACGAGAAGAAAACAATGTAAGTTGTTGCAAAGGTGCCCTTCCAAATCTTCTCTCCAGCTTTGAAATGTACTGCTCTGTTAGCCTTCACGGATGACAAGCTGTGCACTTATTTGTTACTATGATGGATTTCTGCGTCCCTTCTCTTGCCTCAGGTTAATGGTTAATTTATGTACAGGCCAGTGTCCGAGAAGAGGCATAGATGAAACCAACTAACCAACCCCCATTGCTTTGAAACTGTAAAGCTCTTTTTCCACAGCTACCCTCAGCTTTTGTCACTTGACAAATTTCATTTGTGGGAGACCATTTCCTTTCCCCGACCTTCACAGGGTTTATGCCAGTTTAGGACAGTTTCTCCTCTATCACAAGTGAGAGAGGAGCCACAGGCTGGCTCCCCATCAAGTTCCCCGCGGCTGCCAATATGCAGGTGCGGAGGCTGGGCACCTGCTACAGCAAGATCATCAGGGTCACTGCTCACAGGCCCGGTGTGCTCTCTGCTTGGCCACAAGCCGAGGTAAAGTAGTAAGTAATTAATTTTATTTGGCCCAAAGCATCAACATTTCTGTTCTTATCACCGAGTCATGCCTACCTTGTTAGAATCTTGCCCAGATTTTGAGGCCAGAACCAACCCCCTTATTCCAGGAATCTTGCTTTTCAGAATCATCCAAGCCGGCCTTTGATCCTTTCCATGGGCTGTTTTCTTGCTTCCTCTTTAGTGTTGTCTCCTCTTAGTGAAGACAGCTGTGTAGTTTCAGTTACCACCTGGTAACCAGCAACATCTCAACCTCCTCTTTATAGTTTTTCTGAGGTGGCAAATGTTTGCTGTTGTGTTCCCACTGACCTACTTGCTTCTGTGGTCTTTGGCTGTATTTAAAAATTCCACAAGGTCAGCAGTGCTGTGACCATTTTAAAAATGAGTGAATTGAACCACAGAATAAATGACTCTAGTTTACATAGCCAGGGATTGACCTTGGCTGAGAATCTAAAGCTTGGATTTTTTTTATCTACAAAGTCATGATGCTGATGAAATGTGAGCAGAAGGTATGACTTATTTGGTCCATTGGTGATGCTGAAGTGCTCAAACAAAATCTAACATGTATCTCCTCATCATTCCCTCTTGCTCTCATTGATGGCTTAGAAACTACAGAAGGAACATTTCAGTTTATAAGAAAGCAGCTCAACAAGATGGGAAAATAAGAACCATGACAAAAGATGAAAGGCAGACAGGTGTGAGATGCAACCTTTTTGGCTTTCTAAGTGTTCCCAGTTCTTTCTTATTTATTTATTTATTTATTTATTTATTTTTTACATTTTAAATAATAGCCATTAATTCAGCACTTGTGAAAATAGTCTGGGGATGTCTTAAAGAACTGCAAGTAAGGCCAGGCATGGCAGCTCATGTCTTAATCTCAGCATTCAGGAGGCAGAGGCAGGCAAGTCTCTCTGAGTTCCAGGTCAACTGGGTCTACATAGTGAGTTTTAGGACAGGTCACTGCTACATAGAAAGACCACATCTCAAAAGTTAAAACAAGACAGTAACAAGACTACAAATAGCTGGGCTAGAAGAATTGATCTAGCCCAAAGTGATTGAGAGCATGTACCATTTTTTCAGAGGATCAGGGTCCTGTTTCTAGCACTCACATTGGGTGGCTTACAGCTAGATGTGGCTCCAACTCCAAGGGATATGACCTCTCTGGCCTCCACAGGGCACATGCACCAATACAGACATATTCACATAAAAAACCCAAACTACAAGTATGCCTTGAAAAGAATTATAGTCAGTATGCTGAGTTTTCTGCACATCCATGTTTAGTGAATGAGTATTCATATTAGTAAAGACTGAAATGCCTGACAGTGGTTGGATAGATAACAAATATGTGGCATAGATACACAGCACAATAATAGTCAATCTTTATTCTCTTATTTTATGCTTATTTTTCTATATTTTATGTGTATCCTGTGGTATGTGGGTCCTTAGAAGTCAGAAAAGAACATCAGATTCCCTGGTACTTGAGTTATGTATGGTTATAAAACATCAGTTGGGTCCTGGAAACCAAACCTGGGTCATTTGCAAGAGCAGTAAGTACTATTAACTGCTAAATCATCACTCCATTACTTATTTCTTTATTTTTTAATTTAAATTTTTAGTTTTTAAGAGTGCATGTGTGTGTGTGTTTGTGTGTGTGTGTGTGTGTGTGTGTGTGTTTGAATGCACATGCATGTGTAGTTGCTCATGGAAGTTTGAAGTGAGCATTGGATTCCTTGGAGCTGGAGTTACATAAAGTTGTGAACTATGATATGTAGATGCTGGAAACCCAGTTTGGGTCCTCTAAAAGAGCAATGCCCACTAACCCCCCATTTCTCTCTCTCTCTCTGTCTCTCTCTCTCTCTGTAAATAGAGGTTCTCTCTGTAGACCAGGTTGACCTTCAGATTCCCCTACCTCAGCTTTCCAATAATAGGACTACAGTCATTTCCCATTCTTCTAAGTATTTAAGAGTAATATCATATATGAAAACATGTAGAATCTAGAGGACACTATACCAAATAAAAAAAGCACAGAAAGACAAATATTGCACAATTTCATTTTTTATGTGAAAAAACATTACACTCATTGTGATTGAGAAGGCTGAGTAGGGTAGGTGGTGACTGAGTGCTGAACGCTTGAAATGGCTAAAATGGTGGGAGATACTTCTCTGAATATTTCATATTAACAAACCATGTGAGCTAGGGAATTGCACTCCAGTTATATAGAATATATATCCAAATATAGCATGTAGTTATGGCAAAAGTGAAAATAGGACTTAAAACTCTATTTTGTATCACTTCACAAATGCATTCTGGGTATAGAACAGACTATACTATAAATAGACACAAAAACATCTATTTAGTGAAAATGAATGTACCACATGGAATCAAGGGGCCATCAATGCTAAAATAAAATTATGCAGCTAGCTAGCTTTCCTTTATTGTATATTCTGCTACAAGGAATTCAAAAGAAGTGCTATCCGAAGTCCTAACTCAACAATTCCTGTTGCAATTCTCTATCCTGAAACCCTTGTGGAAGCAGCTGTAATAACAACCACATTAGTGGTAATAACAATTATATTAAAGTACAACAGAAGGCAAACGGTGTTAATTTTGAAAAATAAAACTTTTTTGTGTCAGCTGTGAAAGTGATAATGTATATTTGAAATTTCAGGAAAAATTGTAGAATTTAGAGGAAACTTACCCAGATCTCTGATTACTTTCTTGCATCTGTTCAGCTCTTTCACAATGTGCCATATTATTTATACTTTGATTCTCCTGAAGTAAAATAACAATAACTTTAATAATAGCATGAGTCCATGAAATTTTTTCCTTGATTAGCATACAAGAGTATTCTACATCTTTAACAGTCTGCAAAAGCAAGCTGCCAAAATTTACACTGCTCAGTCTTCCCTTTTGTATGAAGCTGAGGTAGGGGAATCTGAAGACCAACCTGGGCGACAGAGAGAACATCTATCTACACACACACACACACACACACACACACACACACACACACACACACACACAGAGAGAGAGAGAGAGAGAGAGAGAGAGAGAGAGAGACAGAGAGAGACAGAGAGAGAGACAGAGAGAGACAGAGAGAGACAGAGAGAGACAGAGACAGAGACAGAGAGACAGAGAGCTACCCAATGTTTAGAGTTCTCTAGAAAATGTAGAATAGTTTTTGATATCCAGCAGTCTAAGGAAGTAATTTTCTGTTTTGCCAACTGCTAACTTATGTATTCTACCATAGGTAGATTTACAGTAATAAAAGTTAGAATATTTTTAAAACCTACTTATCATTAGACTTGCATAAGCACAACATATTCTTCCTTTGGTTGATACTTGTCTAAGATCACTGTTGTGTGAATAAATTACTATTTCACTACTGACGAAATATGCTCATTCTCATTCTCATTTGTTAGCATATCACTCTATACTGAGAGGATACTAAAGATACGGGTGTAACCTGTAGAGTAGAATTACTAATTAATTAAATAGTACCAAAGCATATGATACTGTTAATATGTTTTCAGATAATTGGAATCTTATGTATTATTGTGTCCCAGTGAGTCAGAAAGAAATGCAGCTCTGTGAAAGATGTATGAAACAAATGCAGCCATTTACAATAGTGAGTATAATATATACTGACACTTACCGTAGTAACTTCATAGCATCTCTAACTTAATATATATATAAGAAAAATGATGAAATAAAAGACATAAAATGGTAAATATCATTTACATATTATAAAGCTAATTATTATATAATAAAACCCACACACTCATAGCAAGAAGGCATATTAAATCTCACCTTGGAAAGAGCATGATCTGTTGTCCATTTACACAAAACTCATGTGTGGTTTTTATCTTCAATAGATAACTTCCCTTTAATGACAGTGCTTAGCCAACCTTGTATTCTGGTCAGACAGCTGTAATATCTGATATAATCAGTGATGAATTTCCATGCAAAGCACATGGTGTTCTTCACATTATGTTGCCATTGTAAACAACATGAGCCAAGAGAATGCAGTGAGTAAAATAAGTACTCTTTGAAAACAATCTTCAGTGACAGCATACCTAGTTTCTATTCTTTAATTCCTGAGTACCTTTTAAAATAGCTAAATAAGTATCTCTAGTACACCAACAGCACATTGATAGGATAGGTATTAGTAACAGTTCATGTGAGGCACTGATTATATAGCTTCATTACTGTCCTAGGAGGTCCTTCTGTGTTTGCTGTTTGTTCATATTTGTTTTATGGTCAACAACATTTGACCTACCTTACAAATATATTATCTTGCTATATTATATGTCTTACTTATTCCTTTATAAATTACTTGTGAAATATGAATTTATATGTTGAACCAGTTATTAGTTACAAGTATCCAAAGGATTTTTCTTTCCTGAAGAGCTTAAAACATCATCTACCCCAACCATGCATATACCATAGTCTTATAACTCAGTATGTTTCAGAATCAGCTGCTAGGTGTTATGTAGGCCATTAATGGAAATGCAGAAATTTTAAGTCTTTGGTTGTGCCAAAATATAAATAATATAACTTTGACATTTTAACCATTTTAACTGCAGATTTCAAGGTCACTGGCATCAGTTTTCTATGTGGTGTTATATAATCAGCATAACTAGCCATCTGCAAACCAGGTTTATCCTTCCAAACTGAATTGTGTGTATCCATTAAGTAATAATTTTTCATTCTGTCCAATTTTTGATAAGCACCACTACATATTCTGTCTCTATGTCTTTGCCTCTTTAAGTCAAAGAAGGAGAACTGGCAATGTATGATTCATTTTTATGTTTGGATTTTTTTTAACATAGCATGTTTCAGTTTTTATCAGAATTGAATTTTTGTGACTGAATTATTAGTCTGTGTATATTCCACTTCTGGGCTCTTATAAATAATACTGCTGTGGACATTTTCATTCAAGTTTCTATTTGAGTGATCTTTCACTTTGCTTCATGAATCTGAAAGCAGAATAGTTGGAACATATTCTGTGTTTTTGAAGTCTTGCTATCCTTATTCTTGTGGAGATGGTGCCACTTTACATGTACAGAAGCAACACGCATATGTTCCCATTTCTTCATATCCTCATTGACACCATTGACTGCCATGCTTTGGTACTGGTAAAGGTATTTCTACAAGATGTGAAATGTGGACTCCTTGTGCTTTATATTTCTCTTCTAAATTGTATTATGAGAACTGTCAAATGCTTACTGGCCATTTTTTTGAGATATGCTTTTATTACAACTTGATTGACTGTTTTTAAAACTACAAGATGGTGTTGAACTTCAGTAGGTACTTTTTCTATATTAACTGATATAATCATGTGTTTCTTGACCATTTATGCTGTATATCACATTGATTGATTTCTATGTTGAATAATGCTTATAATCTAGGCAATTAATTTCACTCATGGAATTTAACCATTTTAATATGTTGATTACATCTTTCTACTATTTTGGAGATTTTTTTTGTATAAGTACAGCATTAGTTTCTAATAGATGTGACATAAATAATTTATTAGGACAAAAGATATGCACTATCTTAAAATTTCAGAAGTTTCAGTTCATGATCAGTTGTTGGCTCTGTTGATTTAAGATCTGTAAAAAGGCAGAAAGTGGGGATGTATGATATAGAAACCTTGCTTCTCATGGTTTTGAGGAAGGAGAGAGAGAAGAGGCAGCAAGGGGGTTGAGAGAAGGAATGAAGAAATGGGAGGGAGCAGGAAAAAAGAAGGAGTAGAACAAGGTGAAAAAGGAAGAGGCTGGAGTCCCAGTGATTCCTTCAAGGTTATAAACCATTTGACCTTGTTTGTTTCCAGTAGCATCTAACTGCAGATGGTCCTTTACCCCCCACCTTGGCCTCTGGGGGAACTTCAGATCCAAGCTGTAGAGAGTATTCATAAGGAGCATTGACCCATTTTGTTTTCTTGTGGTATTGCTGGTTTTGCTGTTAGAGGACAAATTAGGAAGTGCAACAGCTTCAATTTTTAGGAAGAGTATAAAGAGAAGTTCTGTTATTCTGTAAATAATTGGTGGGATTTACCAACAGTCACCTGGTTCAATTGAAGCCTACAGAGTTTTAGGCCGTCTCAGACTGCAGAGTGTGTCCTTACACAAAACAACTAACTACCTGACTTCCTTTTACACACACAGAGTGGGGGAGGGAAGAGGAGAAGAGAGAGAGAGTGAGAAAGACAGAGAGGGAGAGAGAGAGAGAGAGAGAGAGAGAGAGAGAGAGAGAGAGAGAGAGAGAGAGAGAGAGACTTTTTTTGTTTAGAGAATCCTGACTAATGTATCTGGTAAGAGAGGAAGTTATGTGTAAATAGTATAGAAAGTAACTAATCTAGCATCTGAGAACTCTGAAAAAGAACAGCATGGCCTCAAATGCAGATGAAGATATCTGTGATAAATTCTGTGAGGATGGCTATGATTTTGCCAAGAAAAATGCCTGGAGGAAAAACAGAGGCAGTTTCAGGAGTACAGAGTGAACTATCCCTTAACAGAGAGATGAGTTCATTTATTAGGTAGATAAGATTGTTCTAGGCATTGAACCAAATCTTTATGGCAACTATTATAATATAGAACAAGAGAGAACCAGACTTCTTTATGTCATAGAATTAACCTGATGTTATGGTAGACCAGAATTTGGTCAAGACAGAGCCAGGTAGACTCAGTATGGTTGGGTCTGTGGTACAAAGATGTTGTGCCCATGTTGAGGGACCCTCAAAGACCACCAGGGTGATGAATTCCATTGTAAATACACAAGGGTCAGTTTATACTTTTGGAAAGGCTCAAATGAACCCAGGTTAAAACCCTTTGTTTTGGCGCAGTAGAGTGTTTCAGGCATGAGCCCAGAGGTAAGGGGTTTTTTAAAAGAAAAGTATATGTAAGTGAGGTGCTACATGTGTTGGCATTTCAGGATTGGGTAAAGGGGTATAGGGTACAGTAACTATTGGCTATACTTTCGTAAAGAACTCAAGTCCTGAGTTTATTGGCCGTCAGGATCATTACTGAGACTCTTCCCAGATTCTTTGACCTCAGCCCTGCTCTCAGGCAAAAAATGGTCTTTTCCTGAAATAAAGTTTTGTAATGATAAATCCATGCCTTTATAAAAGATATAGTTGGTATTAATCACTAGAAACTGATTATATAAAAAGATTAATATTTATTAAGGAGTTTATATGAAACACTCACTAATACAAGAGACTGAACAGTTGGGCAATTCCTGGAAAGCTGGACTGGTCCACATGGCAGAAGTGGGTCTGGTTCTTTCTCCAAGAGCATACAAGAGCAAAACAGGAAGAGAGACGGCTCTTAAACTGGTCTGGCCCCACCCCACACATGGGTACTCAAGGTCCAAAGGCCACACTTCCAGGTCAAGGTAATATTGCCTGATTCCTACTACACAAGGTAGATATTTTGGAGCAAGACAGATGAAAGGAAGATTGACAATGTTGTCTCGAGATCCCCAGAGACCACTAAGGAGCAGGGTTTCCAGTGCAAGCATACAAGGGTCTTTATAATATCAGGTTCAAGCCTGGTCCACAACCCTACACTCCAATGCAGTTGATGGAGGGAGTGCAGCCCTGAGCTCAGGGGTGAGAGGGTCATAAAGGAGAAGAAAAACACAAGCCTAGAATTAGATACCTTGGCGTTTTTGCGATTGGGTAAAGAGATGTGGGGTAAGGAAGTTTTTTAAATTATTGGTTTAACTTTGGCAGGAAATCATAGTCTGCTGACAGGATATCTGTAAGGCCAAAAAACACGGATAGCATATCTGCAGAAACATCTGGACCTCATTAATTTTTACTGCCCTATTTCCTAGGTGACTGCTTCTAGGATATCTGTTTGAATGGCTCTTCCCTAAGATGGAATCTGTAAAGTTATATCTAAGCCTTAACAATAGGATATAGATTCATAGGACAAGGAAAAGTAAAAATTCAGTAATTGTAGGAACTGGCATAAAAGATGACAATGAGAGTGTGGAGAGAAGCCTGGTTTGTAGTCATGGACGGCAACTTTTAGCTTAACCATACAAGTTGGTTTAGCATGAGTGTCAGCGTGAATCTATTTGGCTTACAGATTGAGATGTGGCAGTCAAAAAGTGGCAATCTTGAGATATACTCTCAGCAGTCATGTGTGCTGAAGGAATAATTGCATTTAATTTAAATTCTGATTCTGTTATATAAAAGTCACTGAGAAGAGGTATAATATGGCAAAATGTGTCATCCCTAGCGTTATCTATCTGTGCAACAAGATGTTCTGCTGTCATGAAGGCAGTTTGTAGAATTTAGGCCAGCCTGTAGATCTTGTCTGTTGGACCTAGGATCTGAGAAGCTGAAAGAATGGGGCAGACTACAGTTACTTCAGTTTCAGTGTACTTTTATACATGAATGAAACAGAGAGCAATGATCTCAGGAAGGTTCTTTGAATTTAGAAAGAAATGTAAATAAATTGTCTCTAAGCATATGCTAAATATTAATAAAGTAGTTCTTTCCCAGAACTTTTTCAGGACAGACCAATTTAATTACAATACCTGCCATGTACTATAGATTATATCTTGGAAGGCACAAAAGCAAGGCAGAAGACCATACTCAGATGCAGACTATACTGACCATAGTGAGTTCTATAGCTGTGCTTGATATCCAACAAAAATAAACATGTCTGTAGAGGAAATATGCTATGTTGCTACTGTTTTCAGTCATTGTAAATTTTTGTCCCGCCTATGGGTTTAATAAAAGCTGATTGGCTAAATGCAGATAGGAAGTGTGGGTGAGGCTACCAGGCTAAGATAGGGAACATCTCAGGGCAGAGACAGATGTCAGACACAGATGCCACAGAGTCGCAGGAGCTCCCAGTATAAAGAGGAAGAAGTTGAAATGCTGCTCTGAGAAAAGGAACCAAGCCACCTGGCTGAACAAGATGGATTGAGTTCAGATGAAGGAGTTAGCAAGTTAAATGCCTGAGCCCTAGGTCAATCAGCAGAAACTTAATGTAAGTGTCTGTGTGTCTCTGTGTGACTGCTAATGTTTCTGCCATATTGCCAGACTGCTGGTCAAACCTCTGGTCCAGGCCCAGAAAGTCCGGGCCAGAAACCTTATTACAACACATATATTATAAATCAAATATAAATGTTTGTTGTAGGAGGCACAAAATTACACCCAAAAAAAATTCAGGGAACAAAATACACCTGAAGTAAAAGGCCCTCTACCTTTTTTGCTGGAGACTCTCCACAGTTACCCAAAGCATTATTCACCATGGGTCATTGTTTTGATTACACAGTTTGATTTACATCAGTTTCTGCTCCCTCAGTATACAGCTACTGAGTATGTGTGTGTCTATTAACCATGTGCAATGGATGCTGTGAAAAATCAAGTGTTTAGTTTCTATTTAATTCATTATGTATGTATTTAGAGCAGTGATTCTAAGTTTGTGGCTTGTGACTTTATCACAGGGGTCTCCTAAAACCATCAGGGAAAATGTATTTCCATTGATCTTAGGGACTGAGACACTGTTCCTCTATCTTCAAGAGGGTCTACTCATAAGCAGATATGCCTACATATGAATACCTGGCATGATGATGTCATTGTGCCAACCCTATCACATATACCCCAATTAAATATAGGTGTATGTGACAGGGTTGGCACTATAATGTACTTATATGAACCAGTCACACCTGTGTAGAAAGCATCTACTGTGTTGAAAGTAGCAATATTGGAGGTAAAAATTATACTTCATAAATTGTAATTACTGGGCAAATGTAAAATCATGTACCATAAAATCATCAACAACTGAAAATATGAATATATAAGCTGTACCATGGGAACTTAATCTAGATTGTTAGTTTTTTGCATGGGAAGAGACACACACACACTTCCAGATGCCACACAACAGTTTATTTAAGAGAGTTACAGGGCAGGTACCTGGAGAAGTGCAGGGAAAGAGGAAGAGAGAGAGAGAGAGAGAGAGAGAGAGAGAGAGAGAGAGAGAGAGAGAGAGAGAGAAACTGTCACATGGCATTTCATTTTAAGAAAAAAGGTGGGCATGGATCCATGTAGACATGCCTAGGGGCATACTCTCAGTATGTGGTGCCATGTTGGCTTCAGCATGTGGCCACTACATGTCAGGAATTCTTATTTTACCCAGTGCCATGTTGGGTTCATCATATGGTGTGGCCAGGAATACTTGCATAGATGCTGATCAATCTTTTTATATTCAGCTCTGGTTGATGTAAATACTGCCCCCTTGGGTAGTAACAGGTATATAAAAAACAAGCAAAACAAAACAACACAGAGGTTGGTAAAATATAGGGAAGTTTAATGACCATATTGACTAAACTATGCCATATTTCAACTTTTGTATTATTAAAACTATTTTTATATATTATTTTCATTGGAAAACTATCCCATGACAATAGATCTTGTAGAGAAGACTGTTAATGAAACAAATTGTTGTAGGATAGTCTTTCTACATGTTGTGAATATATTGCTACCATTTGCTAATAAAAAAGCTATTTTAGCCTATGACAAGAAATCCAAGCAGAGAAAAGGAAGGGCAGAGTCTGGGCTTTAGCTGTAAAGAAACAAGATGTGTCTGTACTGGTAAGCAAATGGCCATGTGGTAATACATAGATTAATAGAAACAGGATAATTTACCATGCAAGAGCTAGTTAGTAATAAGCTTGAGGGATAGACCAAAGAGTTTGTAGTTAAGCCTTTGAGTATTTATAAGCCTCTGACTAATTATATTATAAACAGCTTTGGGACCATGAGTGGGAGAGATTTGTCTGGACCATGGTGCTAGGTGGACTGAGAAACATCTATCTACAAATTGTAGTGAGATTTTGAAAAATATTTTTATTTATTATTTGGTGATTTTACATCATGCACCCCATCAAACTCAGTAGTCAGTCCTATCAGTTTCATACTGACTCTTATGATCTCCCCAATTACAAGAAAGCTCATCCATGCTCTCATTTACTTCTTGGAGCATAATTAAACTACCGGTGGCCAGCCCCTTAAAGAAAATGAGTCCTTCCTCACCCACACCTCTGCCAGAGGCCATCAATGCAGAAGTGAAGCACTGTGTCATTTAGCTATATTCTAGCCTTGAGCTCTTGTGTACAATGACATCTTCTTTTTTTTTTTTTGAAGTCCACTAATGAGTGAGTACATCGCCTGCTTATCTTTCTGGGTTTGTGATACCTCGCTCAGGAGGCTATTCTCCAAATCCACCTATTTGCCTACAAATTTTAGGATATTATTTTTTTTTCTTACTGTTGAGTAGTACTCCATTGTGTAGGTGTACCACAGTTTGTTAATTTATTTTTCAGTTGAGGGGCATCTAGGTTGTTTCCAGGTTCTTGCTGTTACAAATAATGCTGCTATGAACATAGTTCAGCTAATGCTTTTGGAGTGCGAATGTGGGTCTTTAGGATATATGCCTAAAAGTGGTATTGTTGGATCCTTGGGGAGATTGATTCCCAGTTTTCTGATAATCCTTCATGCTGCATTCCAGAGTGACTGACTGAACAAGTTTACGCTCCCACCAACAATGGAGGAGTGGTCCCCTTGCTCCACATCCTCTCCAGCATAGCCTGTCATCTGTGTTTTTAATCTTAGCCACTCTGACAGGTGTAAGGTGGTATCTCAAATTTGTTTTGATTTGCATTTCTCTGATGGCTAAAGATGTTGAATACTTTTTCAAGTGCCTTTCAGCCATTTGTATTTTTTTCTGCTGAGAATTCCCTTTTTAGTTCTCAACCCCATTTTTTGATTGGGTTATTCAAGGTTTTGGACTCTAGTTTCTTGAGTTCTCTATATATTTTAGTGATCAGTCCTCTGTCACTTGTAGGGTTGGTGAAAATCTTTTCCTATTCTGTAGGCTGTCTTTTTGTCCTATTGTCTGTATCCTTGGCTTTACAGAAGCTTCTCAGTTTCAGGAGGTCCCACTTATTGATTGTTGTTCTCAGTGTCAATGTGTTGGAGAGTATTTCCTACTTTCTTTTCTATCAAGTTCAGTGTAGCTGGGTTTATGTTGAGGTCTTTGATCCAGTTGGATTTGAGTTTTGTGTAGAGTGACAGGCTTGGATCTATTTGCATTTTTCTACACACAACCATCCAGTTATGTCAACACCATTTGTTGAAGATACTATCTTTTTTTTCATTGAATATTTTTGGCCTATGTCAAAAGTTAGGTTTTCATAGGTGTATGGGTTAATGTCAGGGTCTTCAATTCGATTCCATTAATCCACAAATCTGTTTTTATGCCAGTACCAAGCTGTTTTTATTACTGTTGCTCTATACTATAATTTAAAGTCTGGAATGGTGATGCCTCCTGAGTTTCTTTTGTTGAGCAAAATTGTTTTGGCTTTCCTGGCTTTCCTGTTATTCCAAATGAAAATAAGTACTGTTCTTTCAAGGTCTGTAAAAACTTGTGCTGGGATTTTGATGGGAATTACATTGAATCTGTAGATTGCTTTTGGTGAAATTGTCATTTTCACTATGTTGATCCTACCTATCCAGGAACATGGGACAGCTTTCCATTTTCTGATATCCTCTTCAATTTCTTTCTTCAATGATTTAAATTTTTTGTCAAATAGGTCTGTTACTTCTTTGGTTATAGTTACCCTGAGATATTTAATGCTACTTGCTATTATAAAAGGTGATGTTTCCCTTCTTTTTTTTTTTTTCAGCCTTTCATCTTTAGTGTATAAGAGGGCTACTGATTTCTTTGAGTTAATCATGTATTCTCCTACATTGCTGAAGGTGTTTATCAGCTGTAGAAGTTACCTGATAGAATTTTGTGGGTCACTTATGTATACAATCATGTCATCTACAAATATAGTTTGACTTCTTCTTTTTTGGTTTGTACTCCCTTAATCTCATTTTGTTCTCTTATTGATTTAACTAAAACTTCAAGAACTATGTTGAATAGATAAGAGGAGAAAGGACAGCCTTGTCTAGTTCCTGATTTTAGTGGGATTTTTTTTGAGTTTTTCTCCATTAAGTTTAATGTTGGCTTCTGACTTCTTGTAAATCACTTTTATTATATTTAGGTATTTTTCCTGTATTCTTGATCTTTCCATGACTTTTATTAAAAAGGGGTGTTGGATTTTGTCAAAGGCTTTTTCAGCATCTGTGGAGATAATCATGTTTTTTCCTTCAATTTGTTTATATGATGAATAACATTTATAGTTTTCCATATGTTGAACCATCCCTGAAATTCTTGGATGAAGCCCACTTGATCTTGGTGAATGACTTTTTTATATGTTGTTGGATTTGGTTTGCTTGAATTTTATTGAGAATTTTTGCATGAATGTTCACGAGAGAAATTGGCCTGTAATTCTCTTCCTTTGTTGTGTTTTTTGAGTTGCTTGGCTATCAGGGTTGTTGTGGCCTCATAAAATGAGTTTGGCAATATTTCTTCAGTATGGAACAATTTGAAAAGTATTGGTATTAGCTCTTCTTTGAATGTCTGGTAGAATTCTGCACTGAAACCATCTCAGCATGGACTTTTTTTATTTGAGAGACTTTTAATGTCAGCTTCATTTTCCTTTGGTGTTATAGGACTGTTTAGGTCTTTAATCTGATCTTGATTTAATTTTAGTAAATGGTACTTGTCCAGAAACCTGTCCATTTATTCTAGGTTTTCCATTTTGTGAAATATAGATTTTTAAAAGTATGACCTGATAATTCTCTGGATTTCATGGGGGTCTGTTTTTATGTCACACTTTTCATTTGTTATTTTGTCAATTTGAATACTCTCTCTCTGCTTTGGTTAGAATGGGTAAGGTTTTATCTATCTTGTTGACTTTCTCAAAGAATCAACTCTTTGATTCATTGATTCTTTGCATTGTTCTCTTTGTTTCAATTGTATTGATTTCAGCTCTAAATTTGATTATTTCCTGCCATCTACTCTTTTTAGGTGAGTTTGCTTCTAATTATTCTAGGGCTTTCAGTTGTGCCTATAGTTCTCTTGTGTGAGATTTCTCTAGTCTTTTAATGTAGGTATCTAGTGCTATGAATTTTCCTCTTAAGACTGTCTTTGTTGTGTCCCATGAGTCTGGGTATGTTGTGGACTCATTTTTCTTGAATTCTCGGAAGTCTTTGATTTCTTTCTTAATTTTTTCCTTGACCCACAAGTGGTTCAGTTGAGTGATGTTTAGTTTCTATGAGTTGTTAGGCTTTCTATGATTTTTGATGTTGTTGAACTCTAACTTTAGGCCCTGGTGATCTGATATTGTACAATAAGTTATAGGCATTTTTTTCTATTTGTTGATATTTGCTTTATGACCTAGAATATGGTCAATTTTAGAAAAAGTTTCATGGGGTGCTAAGATATATGTATATTCCTTTTTGTTTTGGTGGAGGGTTTGGTATACATCAACTAAGTCTATTTGGATCATAACTTCTGCTAGATCCCTTTATTTCTCTATTGAGTTTCTGTCTGGTTGAGCTATCCAAGGGTGAAAGTGGGGTATTTAATCTCCCTCTATTAGTGTGTCAGATTTGATATGAGGTTTAAGCTTTAGTAATTTTTTTTTTCATATGTAGGTGTCCTTGTGTTAGGGGCATAGATATTCAAGATTGAAATTTTGTCTTGGTAGATTTTTTTTAGATGAATAAGTAGTGTTAATCCTGACCTCTTTATTGATTTTATTTTAAAGTATATTTTGTTAGGTATTAGAATGGCTACACCAGCTTGTTTCCTAGGGCCATTTGATTGGAAAGTCTTTCCCCAACCCTTTACTCTGAGCCTGTGTCTGTCTTTGAAGTTGAGGTATGTTTCTTGTATGTAGCAGAAGGATGGTTTCTGTTTTTGTATTCATCATGCTAAAGTGTGCCTATTCATGAGTGAATTGAGTCCATTGATATTAAGGGATATTAATGAGCAATGATCAATATTTCCTTTCATTTTTTGGTAGTAGCTTATATTTCCTTTTTGGGGGGTTTCTTTTGTGGGCTTATCAATTGTTTGTGGTTACATGGGTGTTTCTGATTTCCTTTAATTGTTAGAGTTTTTTTTTTTTCTAGGGCTTTTTATAAAGCCCAATTTGTGGTTAGGTATTGAGTAAATCTGGTTTTTGTCAAGAAATATCTTGTTTACTCGATCTGTGTTGAGTGATAGTTTTGCTGGGTACAGTAGTCTAGATTGGTATCCATGCACTTTTAGTGTCTGTATAATGTCTGACTAGAATCTTGTTGCTTTCATTGTTTCCATTGAATAGTCGGGTATTATTCTGATGGGTCTGCCTTTGTAGGTGATTTGACCTTTTTCCTTTGCAGCTTTAGTACTTTCCTGTGTTCTGTAGGTTTAGTGGCTTGATTATTATATGGCAAGCAGACTTTTTTGTGGATCTAGTCTATTTGGTGTTCTTTCCTGCTGGAGCCACCAGTCATGTCTCCCTGCAGAGGGAGAGGAGTTGAAGCCAGATACCACAGTGGCAGTGGAGTGCAATCACTGAGAAAACATGTGGATTCTAGGGCAGTGTAACCCCCTGCTACTGGCTCCAGCCAGGCCAGATAGCACCAGGGACACAAGTGTCCAAGCACGGACAAGGACAAACAAAATAAATAACCCCTGACCTCCATCTGTGGTTCCAGATCTTTTTTTTTTTTTCAGATTTTTTTATTTCCAGCTTTGTCTCAGTTTGGGCCTTCTCTATTTCTTCTATTTCAATTTTTAATTCCTGTAAAGTTTCTTTCACCTGTTTGTTTTTTCTTTCTTGGTTTTCTTTCCTCTTCATTGCTATGTTCAGGCCTTGAAGCAATAAAATTACTTGCTTCTCCTGGTTGTGTCTTGTTGATCTTTGTATTGTCGTATGTATTCTTGCACTCGCATCTGCCCATTGTTTCCTCAATTCACCCTTGGTTAGTTCTTGGTCAACTCTTAGTGGGTTGTTTGTCTGTGGGCTCTTAATCAGCTGTGTGTTCAGAGGGTTGGCTTCTCTCATGTGGTCATAGTGCTATGATGCCAGCCATGGTCTGGGCAGACTGTTCTGATGCCGAAGCTGTGTCCCATCTCAGGGCCTGGGTTCAGAAAGCAGAAGCCACTGTTTGGCCTCTGTTCTCTCAGTTAGGCTTCTCCTGAATTGTAGCACTGCTATTATGCCAGTCATGGTCTGTGTGGAAGCTGTGTGTTCTGTCTCCAAGATGTTTTTTTTACTGTATGGTTTTAGTTCAATTATTATAGCAAGAATTGAGAAATTACAGTGTATTATTTGTTGTGAAGTTCTATCAGCTGAATCTATAAGGTAAACAAACTAAAACACCATTTTGATATCAGCATCCAAGCTTTGCTGGCAAAGATACCAGCTATTTTAGAAACAAAGCTGATAGACTCAAGAAAGACAGGCTTGACACTGGTAGCATGTATCACAAACAGATGCAGCATCCATTGAAGCCTCATATTTTATGGCACTCAAAATAACCAGGACTATGAAACCTCATACCGTTGCTAAAGATTTGCTGTTGCCAGAGGCCAAAAGACATTGTTCAGTTATGATCAGAGTCAGATTTGTCACTTATTTGAGTGCAGTTTTCTTATCTAATGATATTGTAGAAAAGATATGACATGTCTACTTATATCTTGATCAAGTAATCGAGGAAATTAAATCTACTGCACTCCAGTGTTTAGTGTTGATGAATCTATAGACATTGCAAGCTGTTTACAGTTACTAGTTGATGTGAGGTATATTAATAATGGCAACTTTAAAGATGTTTCTTTTTTGAAAACTTCTTGAAACAACAACTTCTGCACATGATATATTTGACACAGTTGGTTTATTTCTAAAAGAGCATAAACTCTCTTGGGAAACATTTGTGGTGTTTACACAGATGGTGCTCTGGCTATGCTAGGATGTTGATCTGGATTTCAGCTTTTGGTACTGAATGAGTCACCAAAAGTCATCGGAACTGACTGTATGATTCATCGGCAAATATTAGCAATGAAGACAATGCCTTAAGAGTTACAAGAAGTCACGAAAAGCATGAATTCTGTCAATTTTGTAAAGGATAGCACTTTAAACAGTGACTGTTTTCTCAACCATGCCACGAGTTGTATACACAAGCAAAGCTCTGTTATTTCACTCTAAACAGAGATGTCTGTCAAGAGCAAAAGTTTTAAAACTTGTTTTTGAGCTTCATGATGAACTCAAAACAGTTTTAATCAGAAAGCAAGACCACAGTTCAAAGCATTTTTCAGCAATGAAAGCAAATTCTAGAAAACTGTTTACATTGTTATTAACTTTACCATCTTGAATGAGTTAAATTTATCACTGTAAGGACCAAATGCATCATGACTTGAATTTTCTGAATCATCTAATCATTCGAAATAAAACTTCAGCTTTGGAAAAAAAACAAAAACAAATTGGATGATAATAAAATTCTCATGTTACCTACCTCATTTGCTTTTTTTGAAGAACATGACACTAACCAGACAAAAGAATTATGATGCTAATTTCTGTGAAAGAGCACTTACACATGCTTGCAGATGAAATTTCATCATACTTTCCATATCTACCTGACACTCCATTTGCACTTTCCAGAAAGAAGCCCATTCACAGTCAAAGTTGAAGATGTCCTTGAGACAGCACACTTATTAATAGTGATTCAGCAAGAACTGATTTCTTTACAATGCCAGTCACAAAATTCTAGATCATGTGTTAGCAGTCATATCCTATTCTGTCTGAGACTGTGTTGTGCTTTCTTCTTCCATTTCCAACAACATGTCTTTGTGAAACAGGGTTTTCTGGCTTTCTGATTATCAGTTCTAAATACAGAAGTAGACCTGTTGTGGAGGAGGATCTTCACTGTGCTCTTGCAAAGACTGCCCCAAGAATTTCTGATCTGATGAGAAAGAAGCAATCTCAACCTTCCATTGACATTGACTTTTTACACATACTGTAACAAGTGTAGCAATGTAGTTTACTGTTGTTATATTAAGGCTGTTTGTTACCCATGTTATACCATGCTTCAAGACAAAATTTCATTTATTTTTAATTAGAAATAAATATTTCACAGTATATAATTATATGTTGTTATTGTGATTAATTACTAAGCTCAAATCATGTTGAATTTGTAACAATGAAAATATATACTGCATATCAGGTATATATATTATGATTTATAACATAAGAAATTACAGTTATGAAGTAGCAATGAAAATAATTTTATGGGTGGAGGGTCAATACATCATGAGGAATTGTATTAAAAGGTCACAGCATTAGGACAGTTAAGAACTACTGACTTATAGGGTACAGTGTAATCATTTCACATATGCATAGACATATTGATACACATGATAGAATTAGGGTAATTAAACTTTTTGTGTTTTGCACCTTTTGACTTGTGGTTGTTTTGATATATAAAATAAATTGTTATAAGCTATATCTACCTTTCTTTGAGCCCAGACCACTAGAGTTTAGTCTTTTCGTATTTGATTTCTTTCAGCCTCTTTCTTTCCCTCCTCAGCTATGTCTCCCTAGCACAGAATGACCATTAGTCTACTCTATTTGTGGATCATCAAATTTTTACAATTTCACTTCAGTGAGAATGCTTAGTTTTTGTCTTTGAATTTCTGATTTTTAGAAATTTTAATGAATTTATCTATAATTTCTGGCTTTATTGAGGTATAATTGACAAATATTAATTATATGTGCTTAACATGATGATCGGATGACATATACATAGTGAAGATATTACAATCATGTTAGCTAATCTATCTGTCACTTCACAGTGTGTGTGTGTGTGTGTGTGTGTGTGTGTGTGTGTGTTGAGAACATTGGAGATCTGCTTTAACTGCTACATCAGAACTGTAATGGGCTAACAAGATGGCTTTGCAGTAAAAGTGCTTCTTATGCAAATCTAACAATGTGAATTTGATCCTCAAATAGCACTATGGAAGGAATGATCCAACTTCTGAAAGTCATCCTCTGACTTCCCTGCTCCTGCTATGGCATATGTGTGCCAGCACTTGTACACACACACACACACACACACACACACACACACACACACACACACACGCACACACACACACACAGAGCATATGTAATAGATAGAATATAAATGGAATAAATTGTCTATGGTTTATGGGTATAGTATCTGTTTTATTGTTGTTTGTGAGACATGGTTTCTTTATGTAGTTCAGTGTGGTTTTGATTTCACAAATCCTCCTGCTTCAGTATCCTAAGTGCTAGGATTGCAGATGTGTGCCATCATGCCTGGCTCCATGTGATGTTTTGATACATATGTCCATTGTGTAATGTTCAAATCATGGTAAACATATTTATTTTCTAAAACAACATTATTTCTTTTTGATGAAAACATTCAAATTCCTTTGTTTTATCTTTAACAAACACACAGCAGGTTATCATATTTAATCACCATGCATTAGAAAACAAGAATTTCTTACTTTTACCTAACTATATCTTTGTGTCCAATGCCCACCCTCTCTGTATTCTCTTTTATTCTCCTTCCACAGCTGGGGAGAATTTGCATCAACGTGCCCAGCCTCCTCCTCCTCCTGCTCTTCCCTTGACAGTTTCTTGAGCCTAGAGGCTAAGTCACCCTTTAATGTGATCCTCACTCCCACTTATTCTCTGAAAAGGAAGAGACTTGAAGGTCCTGATAGAGGACTTATGGAGAACTGGAAGTGTGGTTTCAGATTTCTTTGGTAAGGAAGGACTCACAGAAGACATTTGTTTCTCAGGAAGATGGGTAAGACAACTTGGCAGGAACCAGGAGTTTTAGGAGTCATTGTCCAGTCTAGTGAAGACCATTGTGACTAGTTGGCCTGAAATGTGACTGAACAATAAGTGCTAGAACTCAATGTATGGCAAGGCAGAATTAAGATGCACTACATTGTATGGTGGCTATTGCTCAATGGCCAGAGCCTGTACTAGAATTTTCCTGGTCATTTGGGATGACTGGTCAAAGCCTACCGGTACTGCAAAGAGTTTTTACAGTCTAGAATAGAGCCTTCAAACCATGTCTTCAATGTTCTTTTCAGAGAGGTGGCATGAGCTCAGTTTCTGTTTCTTTAAATGGTTCTGTCAACAGCACTTGGGAAGCTTGGAAATGTGTCTTGCCTAGTGCCTGGAAGCTGAGTTTAGGGACTTTCCAACTCTAGGAAGGGCAAGACACTGTCAGGCTGTTTTGCAGTCAGTTCAGTTGAAAGTTAAACACTTCACACCAAGTGTTCTGGAGGCAGCATTGAGAACTTGATGAGTCTCACCTTCTAGATATTGACATATCAGGTTCTCAACAGCAGGGATTAGGTTCCTCTTCATAGTGGCTTGGGGTCACCCATGGCAGTTAGATTATTAACTTTATATGGCCATGGAGATGAGGAACGGGTTCAGGGATCTAAATAGGAGGTACTGAAGGGGACACAGGTCTGCTGCCAGATTTCCTGATAGATAGCAGACTAGTTTGAATACAGTCTAGAACAATTTCTTCCTGTTTATGTGAATGGACAGTGACTTGCCTGAATGACCCAGGTAGCTGGAGGTCAGCCACGTTCATATGGCTTTGCTGTTTCCTCTTTTGGTGTTAGGAAAGCATTCTATTGTTTTTCTTGTCCTTATTTTTGATTTATCTGTCTCATTACCTGGCTTATGAGTTCTGAGTTGTAAGGATGCTGGATCTTCTGTGAGTCCTGGGTTTCCTTCTTTGTGCTAAAAAAAATAGGACTATGTTCCTATGCCAGCAAGATAACTCCTGCTTCTTTCAGTGTGGTCAAAGTCCCCACCATCTTTGCATTTCACTCTAGAGATCTATTGTGGTGGGAAAGCCATGTGTTCAGTCAATGACCCTGCTTTTTCAGTATAGTCTGAGCTTTAATAGGTTGGTGGTATGATGACCTGCCTCCTGCCTTTAGAGTCTTGATTCTGAAGTTCCCAGATTTAGCTACCTTCCTACTATCTTTTATCATGCTAAGAGGTGGTTGCTACAGGCACAACACAAAGAAGGATGTTACTTTCAGGATATTGGTGGAAGGAGAAATATAAAGCAATTAATTTTGAAGGTTAATTTATCCCTTTATTTTGTTATTCCTTTTGTGTGTGATCAATTTAATTTATGATTATTTTTAGAGATTTTGTACCTATTTGATGGAAGAAAATTTATCTATATTTTTTCTACCTAATTATTTTTGTCAAAGTATGTTAGTCTTATAAAAGAACTTGACATTCCATATTTTCCAGAGTAAGTGTACAGAAATTTCCTTAGTTTGTAGAAAAGAAGTATTATTTTTTTTTTTAAAAAAAAAATTTGAATACCTACCTGCTCAGCAAGATGTTGTCACTCGTACAATAGAGGTACCACTATTTGAAGATAACCAATTACTTCATTTGTTTGCACTTGAGATCTCCTTCATAGGAGAGGATTCATGTCTGAGACTGTAATCATAGTCAAAAGCCAGTGAGTGGTTGGTTAGGATATAGACCCTTGTGGGGAAACTACTGCAACTTTTATATTGCTATATGGACACAATATGCTTGTCAGATTTGTTTTTTAAATCTTTATGTTTATGCCTATAGGCTAGGATTCCTGGCAGTTTTTGTCATAGAAAACTTTTTTTTGTAGTAAATGGCAGTTGCTGTAGAGGCTTATGGCTGATCAAACGTCTGAGAATAGTGATTGTTGAATTCTCAGCTGTAAATGAGACAGTGATATTATTAAGCTGGGGGTGGAGTGCTGTGGAATTCTTCCTCCTGGGCATGATGTAGCCATTGCCATTTTTGGCTCTTAGCAGCTGTGAACTGTATATGCTATAGTCTCTGTAGATTGCAAACCTGTCAACATTTCATCATAGGGAATTTATTGCTATGAGGAAGGGTCTTAAGAAGCCTGCATATCTCTGAGGTTGTTGACTCAGTCAAAGACATTTTCTTCATTGATGTAGCCACTGGTAAATTGCCTATTCTTCTGAAAATAATCTCTCACTCATAGCCCCATGAACAACCCTAGTAAAGTTCACTGGGTCACAGTAAATAAACAAACAAATAAATAAAGGCATGAAATTAAAGGGTGGCTATTTAAGAAGAAGGGTTTTAGGGGGACTGGATATAGACTAAGGAAGAGTAATGGGGGACATGAACAAAATACATTCTGTTCATGTATTAAAATGTCACAATAAAACCCATTATTATATATTCTTAACATATAGCAATAAAAATCTTTAAAAAAATATTATTCCAAATGTTTTTGTTTAGCTCTTCATAGCTAAATGTTATTTTCTTGTCTTTAGCCAACAAATGTTTGTAGGTATTTTTGTAGAGTAATGTGACATTTTGATGCACAAATTTTTAATTATAATCAACACTGGTTAATTAGCATATATATCTCCTAAAATATTGACCATTTCTTTATGGTAAGTACACTCTTAAATCTTCTCTTCTAGCTATTTGGAGGTAACAAAAGAAATTATTGTTAATTATATTCATTCTGCTATGCCATAGAAACTCAGAACTTATTCTTTCAATCAAATATTACCACACTAATTTTATTAAATATACAGTATATCACCCAATATCCGTTATACCCACTGGCTAATCTCTGACTATCCCCACTGCTCTGGTCTCTGGTAGCTGCTGTTCAACTTTTATGTCATATTATCTGCCTTTCTGTCTTTGACTTACTTCACATAATATATTTTTCAAGTTTATTCAACATATTTTCATGTTGTCATTGATGTTTTATTTATTTATGGCTGAATATCATTGTATGATATATATTTACATATCTGTCTGTCTATCATCTATCTATTGTATATGTATTATCTACCTATGTATTCACATTTATATCTATTTGGGCATTGAGAGACAATTAAGTTGATTCCATATCTTGGCTGTTGTGAGTGATGCTCCAGGAGACATGGAAGTGAAATCTGAGTATGTGTGCTCTCATTTCTTCCAGGTATATACTTTGAAGGACTACCAGCCTGTTTTCTGAGGCATTATTATTTTAATTTCAGTTGGTCTGTCTATATCTGTATATCATTATAATAGAAAAGCTAAAGTATTTGATGGCAAAAGTCAGTAATTGTGAGGAGAAAGGAACTGTTAATTTAAAATAGTTAAACTTGACTTAGTCTTCATATAAAAGCTGCAACTTTAAGGAGTTAATTCAATAAAAAGTCACATTTGGATTATTTCTTTTAACTTTTTATGTGAAGGAATTAAGAGCAGAGTATCACTTTCTTATAATTCATAGGATGAAAAACTGCCAAACACAATAAAAGACATCAAAATGTGAAGAAGAGGAGAAAGCATCAGAGAAAAACATCAAACCTCAAGAACATGTTGATTTAGTCAGAAAATAATCCTTGGTAGTACCTGGAGAGCCTAGTAGTGAACAGTGTTTGGAAAGTGTGGCTCTTTAGTCTATGATAGAGTTTTAATTTGCACTGCCGTTTTAAGAAAAATGTATAGCTGTTTTTTTCATAACAGAAGTTCATTTTATGATTTCATGTTTCTAGGATTGAGTCTGATCACAGTGACCTTTGGCATTGTACAGATGCAAGCAGGTTCATGTATAAGTGCATTCTGACATCTGTAAGATGTGGGAGCTAGAAAGTAAAAGTTGCCTTTTAAAAAGTTGGTTTTGTGTGTGTGTGTGTGTGTGTGTGTGTGTGTGTGTGTGTGAGAGAGAGAGAGAGAGAGAGAGAGAGAGAGAGAGAGAGAGAGAGAGAAATCTCCTTAATAACTCCATAGACTTCCTACAGTCTCATGCTCTGTTCTCAGCAGGCTCTGCTTACCACATTTCTCCTGAATTCTAACCCTTGTCTCTAAAATCCATGGGAATAGAATGCTTAGTTTACTTTGGTTTGAGCCTAAATGAACTCTTTAAAGAATCTCTTTAAAGAAACCCATTAAGAATCCTCCCACCCTGAAAGTGTTCTGCCAAGACTAACTAAAAGCCACAAAAGATTTAGGGTTGGTTCTAAATTGGAACCTGTGTGGGCCTTAAACTCAACAAAAATTCATCTTTATCAGAGGCTCAGAATATTAAACATAGGAACACAAAGTTATTTTCTAGACCCAAGAGAGTGTGGAACAAAACCATGAAATTCTACAAGGGAATTCCTCAAATGGAAGATTTTTTCTTTTTCCTTTTTTTCTTCTTTTAAGTTAAATGAAAAAAAAACCCACAGAAATTTCTCTAGAGAAAGATTGGGTGTTAGGGAAGGAATCCAATACCTCCATTGAATTCTTTGTGATCTGGGCCTAGTTTCTTCGTAACTCGTATTTTCTTATGAAGTGAGTATAGTGCTGACTAACCTTGCTTATATTAAAGAAAAAAATCCTTGTTTTATTCTTTAAGTCTGCAATGATAGAAGCAGCCTGCATTCTAAGTACTTATTCTCTTCAGTATGAGAATAATTATTTGAAGTATCAATAAATATTATTATTATTACTATTCAAGCAATATCATTAACCACCTGGTTATTAGCTCTGTTTTTATAATAGTCTGTTGAGGTTTAGAAGATGAATGCAGCTGTTCAAGGGGAATAGCCAAACTGCCTACTCCAAAGTCTATATTCTGAATTGTGTTCTGCTTTCTACACATTCAAGACTCACCATTAGTGTCGTATATTATAAGTACTTGTAGAAACATGCCTTGCTTATCTCAAAGGTGGAACAGTCCTCACACACTCTCCCAACTCAGTGGTTGCTCAGTTTTATTCTGTTGACTCTATGAGCAGATGTCAAAGGCAGCAGGTTGAGGCTGAACTTCAGGTCAAGTCAACTGATAGGCATCTATGAAGGGATGGTAAAGTTATACGTCAAAAAGTTCTGGGAACAATTAAAACCACAACAACAAACAAAAAACCAAAGCCTCCAAAACAGATCCAGATAACTAAGTTTTTGTGCCCTAACCCCATTCTGTTCACAGAGGGCTCAGTCTAGGTGCTAAGCTAGGAACAATTGTTCATTAGTTTCTCACTGAAATTCCATAAAATATCACTGTAACTTTATCTTAAAGATGAGGAGATAAGGTTCTAATGTTTAATTTTCCATTTGTCATTGACTGACCTAAGTTTTATCCAATTATATCTGAGTCTGAAAAGAGAGGTATCTTTATTCAGATAGATATAGATATATGTACCTGGACCTATGTCTGAGTATATACATTCCCACTCACATGTACATATGAAGATAATACAGCTTGAGCTACATGTAATAAAAAAGGGAAAAAAGGTGAAAAATTAATTCCTTGAGACAAGGAAATAACAGCCAGTTACATGAGGGATCACATGTGTTAGTAATTTACTTGTTTCTACAAGTAAATGTTAAACTTGATCCACTGGATATAAATGGATGATTAAGTCTTAAAAGAAGTTTGTTTCCATTTGAGTTTTTAAAGACTTCTGAGATTATTTTTAATCTTAAGAGGGAACTTATTTTCAGGTAAGTTATATTTACATATTTAGGGATTTCTTAAGTTTATTTCAAAATTCTTCCAAAGAATTGCCTTGAAAAAACATATTTAATGTTGTGGACTCTGTAAAATCACTAATACTTGAATAGTAATATCTTTAAAAATAGTCATTTAAAAATTAAATAGATATACAGGTTGCTTTAAAATGAACTCAGAAGCAGTCCAGATAACTCAGTCAGTATAGCATCAGATTTTTCTAAATGACCTGGTGTAATTAGACACATAGTTTCAGAAGTGACTTTCATGAAGGAAGAAGTTTAACCTAGCAGGTCTGCCAAGTAGGACCTTGTGGTATAGTATTGAACTTAGGATGGTGAGGAAATAAGAAAAACAAGCAATCATCTTTATTGCTGTTTTCTTAGTAAAATCTTGCTTACGTTTGGCTTTTCTGAATAATCCTGATGTGCTCTGGGACATAGGAGATACCTCTAGTTGTCAAGTACCTTCCCATATGGTGACAATGTCTGGGGATACAATGAGAACTTGTATTGTGAAGAACCAGGACAAGAGTATGGCTCTCAGGGGTGTGGCTGCTGTCTGTCTTTAGTAAGAATTAGGACAATTCTTTTCAAGTCAGTAAATTCTTGATATCTCAAGGGATCAGAAAATAGAAACTAAAAACATGATTACTACAGGGGAAGTTTTTTATGCTATTGCTACAAAGCAGGACAGATGTCTGAATTCATACCTCAGGCATATGTGCTGTATGTGTAAAGGTCTCTTAAACATTAGGTCTCTTTTTGTTTAGTGTGTTAATGTTTTATCATCTAAGAGTTAAAGCGATTTTAACAAATTGCTTTATGTTCTTAAAATACTATATGTTATAATGACATTTTAAATTTAGAGAAACATTAAACTATAGCAACATTTGTCATGTAGGTCTGTCTAGATTACAGTTCTATACATGGGCAAAATTGATTTACTTTCTCAGAACACTAACCATGAGTGAGAGATGAAGGAGATAAGAGGAGGCTTGTCAACCTGAATTGTTCTACCTTGAGAACTGCACTACAGATTTGGTGTAGGAAGTTGACAAAGTTTTCTTCAGTTTCTTAATGGATAGGAGGCTTTGCAACATAGATCTACTGTCTAAAGGATGTCAACAGAGCAGGACAAGGTAAAAGGAGTCATAATATAGACAGATAGGAGGAGACCTAGAAGGCAGAGGAGATATCTCATTTTCCAAATTGTTTCATCTAGTTTTCCTAAAATACCTGTTATAGATTTTTGTGTTTTCCTAAAGTCTGGCTTTAAGAATCACCCATTTTTTTTCTCCTTAGGATACTGAAGGTCCTCAGTGGCACAGAAGGAAATGCTTTAGTCTAACCAAGGTTACCTACCTGCCTTACTCTTTACCCTTTGAATGTTTAAACAACAATAGGATTGCATATTCTGGAGTATTGCTTAGGATCATTTAACTGCAAGCCATAGAATGAAGAGAAAACTAGCATAAAATGAAATATGACTTCAGGTAAAGTCAGACTCAGAGACTAGTTATACCTGTCCATGTGTTGTTACTCTAATTACCAGGACACTGGGGAAAAAGAGCCAACCCTGCTGCCTGCTGGGGCCTCTCTGTACTGTGATGGCCTCTCCTTCTGAGTAAACAAAAAGCAGAATTCTTGAAGTTGACCACAGACACTGAGATTCTGAAAGTTAGTTAGAAAGCTCTAAATTCCCTTGCTTTATCTGTTAGTAAATACTCATCGGCTGCCTAGCTTGTTATTTACTGATGAGTAATACTGAGAAAGTTCTGGGTTTTATTTGAGAACAACGGAAGACTATATTAGCTATTAAAATGATAAGAACATATATCTCATTTCAGTATTAGCAAAGAGCCAAAAATGATTTTAAGTAGATTGTGTAGATAGATGTTCTCCCATGGGAAATATTCTGGGAGCTTGGCAGTAACAATGGAGAAAAAGAATGTCTCTGGAGACATTTGCTCTCCAGGGAAATTTGCTTTCCCTTGGAATGACCCTGACCTCTCTACTGTGAAAATGTATGTGTCCATTGCCTGATAGAAATCCATAGATTGTGTAAAGGAAGATCCTTTTGATAAGTTTTTCTTGTTTTGTTTTATTTGCTATAAAATGACCATTTATCAATGATTAAGAACAACTAGCCAAGTAGTAGTGACACAGGCCTTGAATCTTAGCACTTGGGAGGCAGGGACAGGTGGATTTGAGGCCTCAGTGAGTTTCTAGTCCACAAAGACCAAAGGGAAAAAAAGGACCCAAAACAAAACAAAAACACATAAAACAAGCAAAACACCAACAATAAAAAATAGCAAAAAACCTTAGTTTAAGAAGCTCATTCATAAAAATCTGTTAAATTTTTATTCTAATTTCACAACAGGCAAGGATACTATAGACTGTATGGAGCCAAGGCCTGGTGGGGAATGGGATGAGTGGAAGTGTGTTTCTGAGAGACATGATGACAAAAGATATGTCCACAGATATGAGCCCCTATTACAAGATTTGTACCTATAGCAGCTTATCACAAGAATCTTTTTTGTTCTTTTACTTGAAATAGGTTTTTTTTCATACAATGTATTCTGATCATAGTTTCCTCTCCCCCAACTTTTTTGAGATTCTTTCCAACCTCCCGACCCACCCAACTCTGCATCCTTTCTTCCTCTTACTACAAAACACAAAGTCAACAAACAAAATTAAACTCCCCAAATAGGACAATATAAATAGGAAAAAATGAGACAAAGATAAAACAAAAGAAATACATACAGACTCAGAGACACATGCATCTTACACAGAAATGACATGAAAACAAAGTTGGGAACCATAATATATAAGCAAAAACCTGTAAAGTACAAAACAATGCCTACAGCATCATGTGACAAATAAAACCCTTCAAAAATATCATAGAGTTCATTTTCTGTTGGCTGTCTACTACTGAACATGAATGAGAGTGTGGTTTGCATACTCAGTAAGACTCCATTGGAGACAACTAAAATTTCCCTTTGTGAGTGATTATCAATTGGTCTTAGCTTCTAGGTTAGATATGGGGGTTTGTGTCCACTCTTTCATCTCAGCACTGGGACCCTGTCTGGCTTAGACCTGTACAGGCCCTGTGCTGCCACAGTCTCTGTAACTTCTTATATGTATTAGCTCTGTTGAGTTTAGAAGGAGGCCTTATTTGCTTGGTGTTCTCCAGCCTCATCAGCTCTTACAATCTTTCTACCTTCTTTTTCACAGTGTTCCCTGAACCCTGACATTTCATTTAGAAATTAATATCTCAAGGTTTCCCACTCTTTGTACATTGTCCAGTTATGGGTCCCTGTACTTTTCATCTTCTTCAGGAGAAAGAGTCTCTGATAATGGCTGAGTAAGTCATTAATCTTTGAGTACAGCAGAACCATCCTTAGGAGTCATTTTAATGCTCCTTTGTTTATAGATCAGGAATATTTGGTTTTATTCTATGTCTCTGGCTATATAGCCTCTGGTTCTTGGTCACCTAAGCAGTACTGGATGAAACAGGATGAACTTAATATAAGTGACTGAGTCATTATTTTTGGGGAAAAGCTGCCATTGGGCAGGTCAAACCTCTGGCACATATGGAGTTATGGAGTCAAAAACCTTATACAACAGATGGCATCCCAACCTGGGGCCTGCAAACACCTGCATAAAGCCTGAGAAAGTTTAAAAAGCATTATAGGGAACAGAAACAAAGTCAAAAGTGGCTTCTGAACTGAGTCATGGTAAAGAGACCCCCATGGTGTTTGGGCTTGAATTAAAAAATGGTAGGTATGCAGCAGGCTTCCTAAACCAAGACTGATTCCCCGAAGAAGATTTGGTATAAGCAATAAGTTGCATGTGATTAATTTAAAGTTTCTGTTTATATTGAACAAAAGGGGAACAGAGTCAAAGATAGTTTTTTGGTAGCAGCATTTTCTTGGGTCTGCTCTGTTTGCTGGTAGTGAGCAAACGTGTTGAAAAAACATGTGCACCATGTTGAAAAGCTGCCAAAAGGGGCGAAGTCAGCAAAAAAAGTGCTAACATATTAAAAGCTTTTCTGGTTGGAAAGTTACTTAAGGATTCACAATAAACAGATTCAGATGAAGAAAAAAAACTTTAAATGAGTTAAAATGTGTTTGAAAAAGAATACATAAAGTGGGAGGGAAAAGAAAAGGGGCCCATCCAGAGCAGAGCCAAAGGTGAGTGGATCCCACACCCTGGGCCACAATCTGGAGAATTCCTCTCATAAACTGGGCTCAGACCCATGGGTCTGATCTCAAACTCATCCCAGGAGAAGGCTCTAGGCCCTGCCTGACTGGGGCCCATCTCCAGGGCAAATTGCATCACCAAACAAGGACCAAGTGCTTTGAAACTCAATCCCTTGGAAATGCAGTCACCTGTCCAGAAAAGAGTCAAAGATCAAACAAATCCCTTGCTCAGAGCAGACAGGAGACACACAAGTCCTCTAGCCACAACTGACTAGGAGCTACTAATTGTGAACCATTGAAACCATGGGCAGATGACAGTGCAAAAATACATGTAACGATATAAAGAACAACAAGGCAACACCAAAAGAAACTGATGGTTCTACAACTACAAGACCTGAACAGAGCAATGAAGAGGAAACAGAAGGAAACAACACCAAAAGCACCTTTATGAAGATTATTGAAGCCTTCAAAGAGGACATGAAAAATTCCCTTAAAGAAATAGAAGAAAATACAAACAAAACATTGGAAGAGATGAACATCAAAGAAAAACAAAAAAATGAAAGAAACATTCCATGAACTAAAAAGTACAATAGAAGCAATAAAAAAGTCACGAAATGAGGCAAAGGTGGAAATAGAAATCCTGAATAAAAGAAATGAAACGACAGACACAAGCATAACCAACAGAATCCAACAGATGGAAGAGAGAATCTCGGGTGGAAGACTACTCAATAGCAGAAATAGATACATCAGTAAAAAAAAAAAAAACCCACTAAAACCACAAAAACCATAACACAAAACTTTCAGGAAATTTGGGACACCATGAAAACACCTACCTATCCAGGAAGATGGGACAGCTTTCCATTTTCTGATATCCTCTTCAATTTCTTTCTTCAGTGATTTAAAATTTTTGTCAAATAGGTCTGTTACTTCTTTGGTTATAGTTACTCCAAGGTTTTTAATAATATTTGCAGCTATTATAAAGGGTAATGTTTCCCTTATTTATTTTTCAGGTCTTCTATCTTTAGTGTATAGAAGGGCTACTGATTTCTTTGAGTTAATCTTGTATCCTGCTACATTGCTGAAGGTGTTCATCAGCTGTAGCAGTTCCTTGGAAGAATTTTGTGGGTCACTTATGTATACAATCATATCATGCGCAAATAGAGATAGCTTCACTTCTTCTTTTCCAATCTGTATCCCCTTAATCTCCTTTCGTTCTCTTATTGCTTTAGCTAAAACTTCGAGAACTATATTGAATTGATAAGGGGAGAGAGAACATCCTTGTCTAGTTCCTGATTTTAGTGGGATTTTTTTTTTTGAGTTTTTCTCCATTAAGTTTGATACTGGCTGTCGGCTTCTTGTAAATAGCCTTTATTATATTGAGATATAAACCCAGCCATCCTGAACCTGATAGAAAAGAAAATGGAAAATACCCTCCAATGCATTGGCATAGGTGACCACTTCCTAAATATAACACCAGTAGCACAGACACTAAGAACAACAATCAATAAGTGGAACCTCCTGAAACTGAGATGTTTCTGTAAAGCCAATCATACCATCCATAAGACAGGATTGATTTCTAAAATAGAGAACTCAAGAAACTATAGCCTCAAACCATGAACAACCCAATCAAAAAATGGGACTCAGATCTATAAAGGGAAATCTCAGCAGAAGAATTACAAATGGCTGAAAGGCACTTGAAAAAATTCTCAACATCTTTAGCCATCAGAGAAATGCAAATCAAAACAACTTTGAGATACCACCTTATACCTCTCAGATTGGCTAAGATAAAAGACACAGATGACAGCCTATGCTGGAGAGGTTGTGGAGCAAGGGGAAAACTCTTCCATTGCTGTTGGGAGTGTAAGCTTGTTCAGCTACTCTGGAATGCAGTATAGTGGTTTCTTAGGAAACTGGGAATCAATCTCCCCAAAGACCCAGCAATACCACTACTGGGCACATACTCTAAAGATGCACATTTCCACTCTAAAGGCAATAGCTCAACTACTTTCATAGCAGCATTATTTGTAATAGCAAGAACCTGGAAAGATGCCTTTCTCAACTGAGGAATGGATTAACAAACTATTGTACATTTACCCAATGCAGTAATAGTCAGCAGTGACAAAAAATGATATCCTAAAATTTTCAGGCAAATGCATGAATTTGGAGAATATCTTCTTGAGCAAGTTCTCACAAACTCAGAAAGATAAACAGGGGATATACCTACTCATTGGTGGACTTTAAACTAAAAAAGGTTAGCATGTCCAAGCTGCAAACCACAACCACTGAACAGCTTGGAATCTGTTACAGCTTGGACAGGCACCTTGGAGCCAATTCCCTCCAGAGAAATACCTGACTCAGTCTTGATGTGGGGATGAGGAAAGCAGATCTTCCTGGAGTTCTTGTTCAACTAAACCACCTTGGGACATTGAGACTTTCTACCCTTCCTGGGGAGGAGATGAACTGTTGGAGAGAAGAGTGAGTGACTGGAAGGGATGGGAGGGTTAAGGGAGCCTGAACAAGCAGATACATGGATTAAAAAAATATAAATTTTTTTCACAATAAAAAATGAAAATCAAAAAAAAAGAGAAGGAACAGAAAGTCCTTTAAAAAAGAAATAGAGGAATAAAATATAAAAAAACACATAAAGATGTCAAATATACAAAGAGTCTGGATTATGATTATTATTGCATTTTTAATTTTTTTAACTTTTAATGAGATAACTACAGAAAGAATTGATTGAAAATGCTGCTAAGTTAAAAACAAGTATATATATTTTAAAGGTATTGATTTTGAAATTTGTGTCTGAGAATATGTTGCTTGGGAAAAGTATTTCTGCTTTTGTTTCTTCAGAAGATCAAAACCTGTGGTTTGTTTTCAGACAAATATGGTTTCATCTACCAAGACCACCTAAAAATTCTCTGATGGGAAGATCAGATTCCAGGATGCTAATTAAGTTGATCCAAAGCCTCAGAACCCCATGAGATTTCCAAAGCTCCTTAATCAGCAGAAAGCAGTAATGTGAATTGCTATATGTAAATTCTCAAAATATTGCTTATAAACATTTGTTTTCATTATAAATGGTTAATGGTCATAGCCAATTTCCTTCAATAAAGGGGGAAGAATATGCTATAGGAATGATTTAAAATATAGGTAGATTTTGGTTTATTGATACAAATTTGAGGTCAATTATGTTATGCTGTATGTATTTTTCTACTCTTGTTTAAGGTATGATGTTCATGTAACTCATTTAAAATTGTAATGTATAATTAAGAAATACAAATTAATAGCCATCTATAATAACCAAACTTGTAGTCATATTAGTTAGGTTTTTGTAGATATACAAAGATGTATTTCAATTAGATAGATAGTCTTCCAATACCTCAAAGACCTACAGAATATGGCATTTAAAATATTTTAAGAGCTTAAACTTTTCTGGACAGTGAGACATGTCAGCTCCTGGCAGCATCAATGTATCTCAAGAGAATGATGGGCTTTGAAGAAACTTCATGTGGAATTTACTTTGGCAACAGTTAGCCATTGGACAAAAAAGTGTTCTTATATTGACTTCTTGACAGTATGCTGTATAAGCTGGACATTCAGGTTCCATAGGAAAGTGATGTCTGAATTTTGACAGAACAACTGAGATTCCTGCTTTGCAGAGAAAATTGCCATACATCCTTTAGGATATAAGAAGTGACTAATGGACTATACCAGATTTCCTGCATCACTGAAAGGTATGCTAGAGACTCTGGACCTTTAGACTGAAGATGGATGCCCCAATGTTGCAAAGGAACATTGGGTGACTGTCCAGGCAGACAGGTGTCATCTCTGTCATTTCTAGATTTTGGAAGTTGCCTGCACTTCCTGTTTATTTAGGTAATAGTATATCTTTCTGTGGTCTTTGATGTAGTTGAAGATTTAATAATTATAGGGATAGGTTTTCCTAGTTATTTTAGAAGGTATATTAGATATCAAATTTTAGATTCATAAGGAAAAGGCAGACAATAGAATATTTTTTAAATTTTTGTTAAATACAAATAGATTAGATATTGTAACTTTAATTCTTACTTGATAGCTGTTTTGTTATATGTAATATTTCTATCTTGAAATTGAAACTTTCTTTTTTGATTAGACAGAAAAGAGGAAGTGTGGTGGGGATCTTGGTCTGTATACTATAAATAAAGGAACTGTTTTGGTCTGTATGAGACACTGTAGAAGTAGGTGGGGACATCAGAGGAGAGACTGGTATAGGGAGGGTGAAGAAAGATTCCAGCTGCCAAAGAAGCATATAGGAATACAGGTGGGCAGTGGGCCATGGGCTACGTGGCAGATAGATTAATAGAAATGTGTTGAGTTAAGATGAAAGAGCTAGCTAGCAATGTGCCTCAGACATAGGCTAAACAGGATAAAAATAATATAAATGACTGAGTCATTTTGGGGGAGGAAAAGCTGTTGTGTGTGAGTCAACCTTTGGCACGTATGGAGCTGGAAACTGTTTACAACATGTTCCATAACATGAAGTGGGCCTTAAGTCAAATAGGATATTGGTTAATTACTCTTACAGGTTTTGTGCCATTATTGTGCCAGTATATAATGCAAGCAGTCATTCATTGCAGATCACAGGGTTTGTGGCTGCATTGGTGTTTACCTCTCTTCCCTGGTAGCATGCATTACCATGAATACTGGTCAGTCGTGATGAAGGCTGTAAGTAGCCACCAGCTCACTTTTCTGTTTCCTGTGTTATATAGGTATTGTCTTTAGCAATAGGTCCTTAACTACCTATTTTAGGAGAGCCATGGGGGTTGTTTGGGGATTTCCATGAGGCTCCTTTGTCCAACAACACAATTAGATGTTAGCCATTCCTGGTAGTGGAGGTTTCATTTGGTGGCAAGAGATCTCTAGTTGGATCTTTGTCTTCCACTTTATTTAGTAATTGCATTTAGATTTCTTTCCTATCTCTATATATTGTAAGAAGGTCTTCTGTAGTAGATTTCCATATGACCTCTCAGATAGTCCTTGGAGTTAGCTGTCCTTCTCCCAGATTTCCTCCTTAATCTTCTTTTTTCTCCCTCTCACTGTTTAATCTCCTGGGTCTAGTTCCTAACCCCCATTTTAAACTAAATATTCTATTTCCTCTTCCTTAGGAGATCCTTCCCTCCCCCCAGTCCCTTACTCTGTATCTAATTTATCACAGGAATCTTAAGATTGATTAAGATTGTTTTGCAAGAATTTAGAGCGATAGACTTGTGATAGCTATCTTTGGGCTTTGCTTATCAGCAAAATAATAGTTGCTTGAATGCCACTGGTTCTTACAAAGGCTGATTCTAGGGCATATTCAGAGGTGTCACACATTGAATAATGGTATGTAGTAGATCTGTGTCAGATACATTTTCTATTTGATGCAACACTTTAGGTGGGTAATTCAGAGCTCCATGTTGCTTTAGTTTCTAGAAGATAGTTTTTAATGTCTGGAGACACTTTTGTGTTGTAGATTATTTCTGGCCCTGTTTGGGTCAGAAGTTTGTATTTGACCTGTGGCGGCTTTTGTCTTTTAAAGAAATGAATTAGATGTTTATATTAATTTTATATTGTTTGGCCTATGTCTTAAGTATATTAGTTTTTTTTATTTTAATTTAACCCATTTTTAGTAATCTACCTGCCATGTGGCCTGGCCTGTGGCTTATCTTTATTTTTTATATGACTCTTCTTTGGAGGTCAAATGGAGACTGACTAACTCTGCCCTCCTTCTATCTGTCTCTCTTCTGATCTTCCACCCACTTTTATGGTGCTCTACATAGGCCAAAACAGCTCTTTTATTTACAGAAAACAGTCTCACCATACTTTTGACTGTCACAATTGGTGGTAGTTGGTGGGAATAAACCTATACTTATGGAATTTACCTTATAATGTGTCGTATACAAACTCACTACAAGGAATAATCCCTGCAATAAAGCCATTGAGGTGGCCTAGCCCCAGGGTAACAAATGAGAAAGGGGGGAGTCTAGATTCCTACCAGCAGTCTGCTGAACTAGTCTGAGGAGCAGAGGGGAGTGGAGTGTTTGCTACTTCTGTCTGAGCTGCCACTTGGAAAAAATATGTTCATTACCCTCAGTTAGCACTTACCATCAAGAACTCAAAAGTCCTTTAGCCTAGCAATTCAGATGTTTTTTGGTATTTTTAAAGATTCATCACTGGCATTGGTGCCTATTTCCTTGTTGCTCTGATAAAATAGGCCAATCAAAAACCACCTCAGTGGCAGAAAGGATTTATCTGGCTTATACATTCAGATCAAAGTTCATCACTGAGTAAAGTTGAGCAGAAACTCAGTTAGGAACCAGAAGCTGAAAGCATGGGGGAATTACTTAGTGGCTAACTCAGGCTCATACTCAGAAAGCTTTCCTATATGGCAGATGGCTACATGCCTGTGGAGTGGTGCCACTCATAGTGGATTGGGCCCTCTGACATCAATTAAAATTTAAGATAATCCTGAAAAGACATGCCCACAGGCCAGTCTGATCTGAGTGTCCTCTCAGTTTACCTTTACAGGTGCTAAATTCAGAGTTAAACATAACTAGGATACTTTTCCTTACTCTAGACTACTTGTGGAGTGATAAATTGATATTTATATATGGAAAAGAAAACCATTACAGACACTTTTCTATATAAAAAGATTGTTGGCTAGTGATGTTTTCTAAACAAAACAGATTTTAAAGGGGTGATTGTTATTTACACTTTAACCAGAGAAGGCAAGAAAGATCTTCACGATGCTTTTGGGGTGTTTCGTGGTGCACTTGCTTGCATCTCTCTCACAGCCCTCTTTTTTGATATCTCAGATCCAGGTTTCTTGAGTATGCTGGATAGTTTTATGTTGGCCATAAGCTAGAGTCATCAGAGAGGGAGCCTTAATTGAGAAAATTTCTCTATAAGATCAGGCTATAGGTATTTTCTTAACTAGTGATTGATTTGGGAGAGCAAAGTCCATTGTGGGTGGTGTCACTCTTGTGCTGATTATTCTGGGTTCTATAAAGAAAACAGTCTGAGCCCATCAGTTCCGGTTCCTCTTCCAGGACCAGGTGCTGTCTGCAGAGTAAGTCCCAGCAAACTCTGTAGCAGGTGCAGATAAAGTCTGCCTGTCACCATACTCACAGCTGCTACTGAGGGAATTTGCATGGCTGCCTACCTTGACCTCCAACTGAGTGAACAGATAACTACAGGGATCCCTGAAGGACACACTCAGACCCCACCCAGAGGTGAGGAGGGGTCACCAGGCCCAAACGCCTATATCCCAGCCAGGGAGGGAGAGTTGAGCTCCCATCGGTTCTGGTTCTGCTTCCGGGACCAGGTGCTGTATGCAGAGTAAATCCCAGCAAAATCTGTACCAGGGGCAGATAAAGTCTGCCTGTCACCATACCCACAGCTGCTGCTGAGGGAATTTGAACGGCTATCCACCTCAGCCTCTAACTGAGCGAACAGATAACTTCTGGGGTCTCTGAAGGGCAGATTCAGACTCTGCCCAGAGAGGTGACAGGAGGCACACAAGCCCGAGTGCCACAACTGACCAGGAGCCATCTAATTGTGAACCACTGAAGTCATGGGCAAATGTCAGTGCAAAAAATTACATAATAATACAAAGAACAACATGGTAACTCCAGAAGAGAGTGGCTATCTTACAAATACAAGACCTGAACTGAGCAATGAAGAGGAAACAGAAGGAAGCAACACCAAAAATTCCTTTTTGATGATTATCGAAGCTCTCAAAGAAGATATGAAAAATAGCCTTAAAGAAATAGAAGAAAATACAAACAAAAAATTGGAAGAGATGAACAAATCTATGAAAGAAACATGCCAGGAACTAAAAGCTGAAATAAAAGCTGAAATAGAAGCAATAAAAAAGGCGCAAAATGAGGCAAAGATGGAAATAGAAAATCTGAAGAAAAAAGCTGGAACCACAGATACAAGCATAACAAACAGAGTTCAAGAGATGGAAGATAGAATCTCTGAAGTGGAAGACTCAGTAGCTCAAATAGATATATCAGTCAAAGAAAATAGTAAAACTAAAAAAGCCATAACTCAAAATGTTCAGGAAATGTAGAACACCATGAAAAGACCTAATTTGAGAATAATAGGAATAGAAGAAGGAGAAGAATACCAGCTCAAAGGCACAGATAATGTTTTCAATAAAATCATAGAAGAAAACTTCTCTAACATGAAGAAGGAAATGCCTATAAAGATATAAGAAGCTTACAGAACACCAAATAGGTATGACCCAAAAAAAGGTCAGCGCACGACATAATAATCAAGCCACAAAACATACAGAACAAAGAAAAAAAATTAAGAGCTGCAAAAGAAAAGGGCCAACTCACATATAAAGACAGACCCATCAGAATAACACCTGACTCTTCAATGGAAACAATGAAAGCTAGAAGGGCTTGGTCAGAAGTTATACAGATGCTAAAACAGCATGGCTGCCAAACTAGAATACTATACCCTGCAAAATTATCAATCACCATAGATGGAGTAAACAAGGTATTTCAGGACAAAGTCAGACTGAAAGAATATCTATGTACCAATCCAGCACTACACAGAGTATTAGAGGGAAAACTCCAACCTAAGGACCCCAGACACACCCATGAAATCACAAACAATCAATAATTCCACAGAAGAATACCCTAGAGAAAGGAAATACAAACAAGTTGCCACCAAAAATGGCAGGAAATATGAATCAATGGTCACTAATTTCTCTTAATATCAATGGTCTCAACTCTCCTATAAAACGTCACATACTAACAAGATGGATACAACAACAGAAGCCATCCTTATGTTGCCTACAAGAAACATACCTCAACTGCAAAGACAGACACAGGATTAGAATAAAGGGTTGGGAAAAGATTTTCCAGTCAAAAGGTCCTAAGAAACAAGCAGGGGTTGTAATCCTAATATCTAACAAAGTAGACTTTAAGCTAAAAGCAATTAAAAGGGACCAAGATGGTCACTACTTATTCATCACAGGAAAAATTGGTCAAGAGGAGATTTCAATCTTAAATATATATGCCCCTAATATAAGGGCACCTACTTATGTAAAAGAAACACTGCTAAAGCTTGAATCCCACTTCAATTCTTATACCCTAATAGTGGGAGACTTCAATACCCCACTTTCAACGCTGAATAGATCAACCAGACAGAGTCTCAACAGAGAAATAAGGAGTCTAAAAGAGGTTATGATGCAAATGGATTTAATAGATATCTACAGAACCTTCTACTCAAAGGCAAAGGAATATACATATTTCTCAGCTCCTCATGAAACTTTCTCCAAAATTGACCACATAATTGGTCATAAAGCAAATATCAACAGATACAAAAAAATGGAAATAATCCCTTGTAACATATCGGACCACCAGAGCCTAAAGTTAGAATTCAACAACATCAAAACCCAAAGAAAGCCTACCAACTCATGGAAACTAAACATCACTCAGCTGAACCATCTCTGGGTCAAGGAAGAAATTAAGAAAGAAATCAAAGTCTTCCTAGAATTCAATGAAAATGAATCTACAATGTATCCAAACTTGTGGGACACAATGAAAGCAGTCTTAAGAGGAAA